>NW_010608593.1:87704-233821 GCF_000705375.1 Tinamus guttatus
CAGCAGGAAACCTCTGTGCAGAGGCTGGAAGGTGCTGCCAGGGGCTGCTAGAGGAAGGGCTGTTCTCCGCAGGAAAATGAGGGCTGTGCTCAGCAGGAGTGAGGGCAACACAGGCTTTGTGGGAGGAAGCAGGACAGATGTGACAAAGGTTTCAAATCACTCCCACTTCCCACAGGAGCATCTTTCTTCGGTGCTTCTCCACAGGTGGGTGCTCTGGAAAGCTAGGAAAAAAGACTCAAATGAAGCTGTGTGCACCACTGCTCACCAGAAGACCCCAGCACCACCATCACAACCTCACTCTTACGCATACTGTAGGCAACTGCACCCATGGGCCCATGGAAGATACTCTTCCATCTCGTAATCTTTGAAAAGACCACAGTGGTTTCTGTTTGTTTGCTTGTTTTTTTAAGTTAACTTTCATCTCTTTGTTTCAGGATTATTTTCAAGTGAATGTATTTTATTCCTGACTAGAGATTATTTAGAAGGAAGAGATGCTTTTCAAGCAACAGGTTAGATGTGAAAGTAGGTCTGATTTCTGAAAGCGTAACAGTTGCTGATCTGCATTTCATATTTCTTTTTTTTTTATGCTACGTTGATATACTGATATTTGTGAAATACCTCATCTTTGCAGTATCAAAACTGCAGAATGAATGTTGTGAGCCACAACTGGTGGCTTGAAAGTACTCTGATGCATAAAACTATGTCCTGCAGTCCAACAGCGTATCTTCGAAATCAACAAGAAGATATATATCTACTACAGAATTAGATAAATATAATGCAAAGAACAACATTTATTCCCAGCTTTAAAAGGAATATATGTTACTAAGAATTAGTAATAGAATAGAATCCTTTTATTACCATTTTGTGGCAGATGTGAGATTACTTTTGCAATAATTCCATATTCACTCCACGTGGCTCCATTTCTCTGTATTCTGCTTCTAGGGAAAGGAATAAGTGCCAGTCATGAGCAGAGAGAGAAATGCGTATGTGCAGAGAGAGAAGTCCGCATCACCAGTTTTGCATCATACTGACTGATTTGGAGAAGTAAATTGGTTGGTCTGAACCAAAGCAGCCAGGACACCTAAAGAGAGAACTTGTTTGAAGAGAAATGAAACTTCCTGCCACATGGGTTTAAAAGAAACCAAATATTTAAGTAGATGATGGAGAGGTTGGGTTCATGAACAAAAGCATCTGTCATAAAGCCACTGCATAGACTCTAAGAGAAACAGCCTGAGCACCAGCTGAATAGTGATATTTATGATAGCAGCACTGCAAGGCAGTCAAACTATTCGTGGGGTATTTTTAATCTCCTGCTTTGTTTGTCTGTTTATTTTTATTTTAAATGAACAAACATTTCCCATACTCACTAAATGTTTGCTCCAGTACTAACTTATTTGCATTGTGTAGACTTGTGGTTAGCTCACTTGGCTCATTCTTTTTACAGGCTCTATCCCGAATGGCCTGTATATCTAAAACTTCCACTGGAGTTAATGGAGGATAGGAATGTCAAGGAATATGGAATAAGGCCATAACTGTCTAAGTGCAAGGAGCCCTAGCAGAAGAGTTTTGTAAACCACTAATGCCCAAGGGAAACAGTCTATCATAATTTGAAAATGATAACATATTATAGCACATCTTGTAGTATTTGAAAAATTTAATAAAAAGAGAATTATTAAAAAACACTAAAAATTACATATACTCTGCCCACATGCAAGTTATTTAATAAAGCAGATTTCAAGCTGGTATTCTGATATTTCATATCAACACAGCCACCATTCAATTTTACTGTTATTAAAAATAAGCCAAAGACAAGATCTGCACATTTTCTGCTGCACATGAGTTTCTTTTAAGCCTCTTTCCCACTTCTTAGTGCAGAAGGGAAGGAAAGGTGAAGCCAGGAGGGCCAGAGAGGCTACTAGGACTCAGCCATGGACCTGTGGTGGGAGCAGGGCTGGTGAACGTAGCCACTTTCTGCCTTCCTTGAAAAGGTTCAGAGTGGGCAGCTCTGGGGAATTTCTGCTTTTTCTGTGTCTCAGGATCAGTGAAGGTGCCATCTCGCACTCCATCAGTCACCTTTTGGACAGGACATTTTCATCTGCTCTTGGAGCTGGGCAGCCAAATCAGAGGATCTTGGAAGGGGGACGCAGGGCGGCTTCATGGCCCAGTCTCCACAGCACATGTGCCCTGCCGGGCAGCAACCTTGCAATTCCTCACCTTTAATTTATGAAATCTCCCTGTTTTCAGCCAGAAGTATCTTTTTGAAAGTTCTTCTTGCCACTGCTCTACCCACTTCAGCAGGCAACTGGCGAGCGAGCTTCCCTGGCAGAGGTAGGCCTGCTGCTGCCTTTCGTTTAAAATAAATAAATGAAATCAAAACAGCCCCCGCCCCCGACTTGCAGCACTTCAAGAATTTTAAAAGGCGGGTTGTGATTTCAGTAAAGAGTACAGCCAAATTCTGCATCTGGCCCACACACATTGCTTGTGTCTAGACTCATTGGCCCAAACATCAGCATGGCCACATGTTTTTGAATTAAATTAGACCTCTTGATCAAAGAACTGCGTTCGCTTAAGCAATGCCATAATTTCTTAATTATACATCTTATTACTTGATTGGAGTAAGGCTCAACACAGTGACATTTGATTGTTTTGTGCCAGAGGGAATGCATTCTCACCAGGATACCAGCCCTGGGCTAAAAAGAGCCACAGATGCTGAAAGAGGAGTAACCATAATAATAGCAGTAGAAAAGTACTGAGTTTAAGGGAAATTTTAGGACAGAAGAGAGTGACAGCTGAGTGTGTCACAGCTTGGCAGAGAGAGGGAGAAGGATGCCGTTAGGTGAATGTCACCTAAAAACCAACGAGGCCTCTGCTCACCCTGTCAGCAAGAGGGAAAGTGACTCTCGGTCGATAGGGATAAGCAGGGGAGCTAAGGGGAGCTAAGTCAGGGTGTGTGTGTGTGAAAGACTGCATCACAGGTTGGAGCTGGTGAGTTGGAGCCTACCAGCACTTTAAATGAATTTATTTCGGAGTTAGAGCACTGTGATGGCATTGTGAAGGTTTTCAGAGTAGAACGTGTAAGAATTCCTGTGCAAAGCAAGATTTTATTTAAGCAATAACCTATCCTGTGCTGTCAAATCGTACCTTTCACTCTGCCTCTGCAGGAAAAGTAGAGTCTGTCCCTCTGCCATCCAAATCTGTCCAGGTTTCCTCCTCCTTCCACAGAGCTCAGAAACAGCCTTAGAAAGATGTGCGCTGCTCCCAGCATGGGGAAAATGACTCACTTTTCAGACAAGCTCACTTCCACTTGCCTGCAAACCCAATAGTACAGGTCCCATTAATACCCATTACAATAACTGGAATTCGAACTTGTTCATGGTACTTAAGGACCATAGTCTGGGATGAAAATACTGCAGATAGATTTTGTTCAAATATTTTTAACCCTGATCCTTGGAGGAAGAGCTGACTGACTCAAATGGGCAAATGAAGGGCAGAAGGAAGTAACAGCATCTTGCCCTGGAAACAGGATATGTAAAAATATTCTTAGGTCCTTCTTCTTAGGAAGAATCTAAAGCTAGGTTTGAAACAGCATGCGTTCCTCGGGACTTCTTCCAGGGCCTGAAATTTATTGTGTAAATGCTGGCAGACATTATGGTGGAGGCAAACACAGAATTGATTCAAAGCAGGAAAGTTTTCCAGGTTAGCTTTGAAGCAGGAGTATGGAAACAGTTCAATAAATCAGTAAAGTTCTCCTGGAGGTATTGGGAAACAAACGGGGGGGATGATAGCAACCCAATAAAAAAAAACAACAACCAGGAAAGTGCTGAGTTCAGACAGGACATAGCCTAGATCTCGTTCATCTTGTGAATGTCATCACATACTTTTCAGCATTAAAAATACCATAACCAGAACAATCAAGCCTCCACGATAGACAGTCACACCCGTGCACATGCTACTCCAAATAGCTCTCTTGAGTTGATTCTCAGACAGCAAGTGAAAATTTAGAGGTGTAGCACATGGAAAATGCGAGCCATAACATTTCTTTTGTATTGACCTAGCTACATGTAATGCTCTGTCTGGTGCCAATGTCAACAACACAGGCTGGGTTCAGTCTGCGCAGGGTCCTTCACTGAAGCAAACGAGACTGTTGCCCAAGCCCTGACTCAGAGCTGACTACTTTGTCTAGCTCCACGTCACTCAGATCTCATCATTCCCCAACACTCAGGACCAAAATACTCCCACCGCTCCTCTCTCCCCTCAGCTAAGCTGCTGTAACCATGTCTATTAACATGCCCTGATGGCATTTTGCTCATTTAGTGCTCTTGGGAGCTGTTATTAAAGGCTAGTAGCTGCAATTTGCTTGTGAGTGGGAGCTGGCTCACTGGGCTAGACACGGATCTGCTGTCCTGCCTGGGTTCATGCAGTGGCTATTCCCTGGCAGCCCTACTGAGGACACTGGTGCCTTTCCCACCACCCAGGTGGGTCAACTCTGTGCAGACCAGATTTCAAAGCTCCTGCTGTTCTGCTACCCATCACTGCTCCTGCATCTGCAGGAGCTGCTGCAAGATTTCTGCACAGCTCTGGAAAACCATCACCGACTGCCTTGCGGAGGGTGACAGAGACGTGGAGAGGGAGGCAGGATTTCCAGATAACATCTCCCTGCATGTGAGGTTTCCTGAGCTGCAGGACAAGACCTCCATCCTGCTGAGCTTGAAGCCCCATGAGGTCCACCAGGAAGTTCTGATCCCTGAAAGATGCCTGTATCCAACCCTCACTAATGCATCAGCCACATTGCAGACACCAACAGGAGAAACAGCACAGGGCAACACCACCCATGCAAGAGATGCTGACCATAGCTGTTTGATCACTTGCAAAGGGAGCAGAGTCTTGTCCATCCATCTCTGATCCCATCTATTAGGTATCTCTTTGAACAGGATTGCTTCTTTCCTGCTTATTTCCTTTCTCCTGTTCTTATTTTCTCCTGTATCTTTCAACCATTGCTAAGAAGGAAAGACATGATGCTCATTTCCATATTTGTTGATAATGTAAACAGGCTAAAAAATGTTTCATCGCTAATGGAAAATGACAAGTTAAAAACAGATAAATTTGGGGTTATCCTCGGAGTATAGTAGCATCTAAGCACAGCTTGAATGCTGTGCAACCTAAGCACAGCTGAATGGTAAAGGCAAGAGGCATCTCCTCCAAATCCTATGGTATATTTGAGCCCCAGAAGCTGCTGCACACCCTCACTAGCCTGAAGCCCTGACTAGATTAGAACAAACCATAAGACTATGTGATGGATAAACTCCTTTTTCATGTTTCATAAAACCAGCAGTCATCTCTGCATGTACTGGATGCAACAGGTCAGTGGGGAAGCGTTTTGTGAATTGACCATATACAGGTTGAATCTGCACAGCTGCATCAGAAAAACACAGCTTGAAAATGAAGTGCTTGTGATAGGAAACACCATCGTGACAGGCAGATGGAGCTGATCACAGAACAGTAGTTTAATGAGGTGAGAGCACATGATCACCATATACTTCACCATCATGTCGAACATTTGTCCCAAATATTTTACTCTAGTTGTGTTTATATAATAGCTCAGTTACGACCAGTGACAGTTCTGAGCTTAGTATAAAAGATGTGCTGCGTGGATGCCATTTATCAATGGGTTAGCAGCAAACACAGTGCAGCCCACTTACATCTCCAGCTCTTGTTTCCATGCGCATCTGGATATCACAAGCCCCTTAAAACAATCTTAAGAAATCTAATCTGACAGTATGAACTTTTCATTTTTTTCTGTAATGAAAATGTTTGAGATAAACCAGGATTTGGCCCTGTAGAACTATGTTAATCTTCTCATCATGGGGAAGAAAGACTTTGACACAATTTCTGATTGTGTGATCTCTGAAAGAAAATCAGACTGATTTCCTTGAAAGTGGCTACTGATGGAAAGTCAAGGGATTAGGCTGCTATTCTCAGTTTTGCCATTAGTTCTGAGTCAAAAGAAGTCCCTTAATCTAATGGTGGTTTACCTTCTTCATCTGAACAGCAGAGACAGCCTGTTCTGGTTACCAAAAGCCCTACATAAATACATCAGCTTTTCCTAAGGAGAGCAAATCAAAATTCAGAATTTCTATTCCACTATTAATTCTGATATTTTGCAAATATGAGGGGAAAAAAAAAGAAAAAAAAAAGAAAAAAAAAAAAAAAGAGGTGAAATTTCCTAGGAAATCAAGCTGGGATGTAGCGAAGATTAATTTCAAACTGATCCTGTATTTAAAACCTCACCCTGGAGCAGGAAAGGGGAGATCCCCAAGCACCATCATAAGGTACACAGGGCACCTCGTAGCACCAAGGTTTGACTTCAGCTGTCTGCCACACGCTTTGGTGAAAAAGCCAATAGATCATGGCTGTGAATTCAGTATTTTGACCATTTCTTTCAAGCTGCATTTCCTTTCTGAGAAGAGCCACTTAGGGAGTAGGAAGCGTTTCTTGAGAGAGCCGTCTGAGCAGAACCAGATGCCGAAGACCTTCACCAATCCCTGGGAACAAAGGGGAAAGGAGTGATGCGGCACATCCCACTGCACAGCTCCGCTGAGCACGTTAATCTGCGGGCAGGCCCTATATCCACCTGGCAAGACAAACACTACAGACCCAATCCCTGCCCCCACTCCCTTTCCGGAACTCTCAGCTCATGTATAAGGTAGCTATTTTCTTCCCCAATAATTGAATACATACAAGAAGAATAAAACAGAAATGAAAGTCTCTGCTATCTGCTTCCCTCTACATAGACCCACTTACGACAGCAGAACTTTACTTCAAAGAAAGTGTGCTTATATGTTAAAAAAAAAAAACAACAACTTGTAAACCGGCATGACTAAGCACCATCTGGCAACTATTGTCACAACAGCAGTATTGTTTGTTTAGGTAGATTTCTTTCAGGGTTTTAATTGCACACCAGGGAGCTGCACCCCTGCAAAGAAACTCCCTGACCTCAGCCCCTGCAGATGTGAGCTTCTTCCATTTAGCTTTATTGGGAAATACATCTATTACAGAACAAGAAAACAGGTTCCTAGTGCTTTAACATAGTGGTTCATCTCTACTAGAGGAGTTTTGATGTCATTTCTGAGCTTCACAGCCTAAGCCTGGCTGTAGAGAAAATTACATCATTTTAGATTTCTTTTTTCATTTAAAAAAGAAAAAGGAGAGTGTCTCAGATATATCCTCAAAATAAGGAACCTTGATAAGAAAGGCTTAGATCTGATTTAGATGTAATGCCACAGATCAATGCTTACCTTGTTGTTTGACCCACAAAAGCTTAAGACATTCTAAACATATATAATGTGTATTAAATCCAGAGAGAAGCAAAAGGAGATTCACTATCATGCAGTTTCTTTGCTGCAGGTTGAAATATTGCTGCTGAACTCTTGCATGGTTCACACCAAGTTGTCACAGTTACACTATATTAACAGGGAAACCTACAGTTCCTCACTGTGAGCTCCTTAGCATCAAATTTGAGTCCTACTACTACAGAGATGATGATGTCACCAGTAACTCTCCTACTTCCCTCCTCAGGGTTAAGTTTTGGGTTATCTGGCAGTCTGGATATAACGCACTGAATACTGCCCCAGCCTGTAGAGAATTTCCCAAGTCATTGCTCACATGGACCTTTGCTTTTCCCTGGAGCTATGTCCAAGGGCACTCAGTTCAGCTTTAGCCTTGCAGCACTCTCCCCACATCATGCTGGGTGGCATGCCCACACTCCTTCACCTTTCTTGATAAGCACAGAGAGCAGGTTGCTTCTTCTGGCAGCTGGCAGTAGGTGGCATTTGGGTTTTGCTGCTAAGCCCTGCTCTGCTCCCTAGGATGCTGCAATCTGTGACAGCACCAGGATCAGAGGTAATTCCAGGATCTACTTCTCCAAACCCATGGCTCCACAGTCAGAGGGTATTTCTAAGTCACACATTAGGTTGTTAGAGCTTTTGTTAGTTCAGCGAAGTTAGACATCAAAGAGTCTTATTAGGACATCTAATCCACATCTCAGCCAACACATCACTGTCATCTACCGCATCCTTAAATGACCTGGAACGTATTAGTGTTCAGAGATAATGCTCTTCCCTGGCTGTGTGCCAAGGAATAAAGCCATCTGCAGCAAAGATTTATTACTTCCTTTCCATGCATTCTGCACCTCCTGCATTAACTCTGTGTACACCACAGGCCCACCTACCGATTAGCTTTTAAACGTGATCAAAAGCTAAGAGTTCAATGTGATCGAGATGAGCATCAGCCTGTAACCAGACAGGCTTTAGGAATTCAAAAGGCAATTAAAACAGCAGTTGAACATATTCAAATTTCATTCTATAAAAAGGCATAGAAGTAACATGAGAAGATTTTGTTGGCCTGCAATGCAGTCTTCAGTGCTGCACACAAAGGGGAGCAAAAATAGGGTATGCAAGAAATCTGCTTGGACCGAATACAAGTACCCCAGAAGGAGTACAGCAGAGCAGATCATGACATTTCTAAAATGTCATTACATGCAGAGGAACAGAGCTACTCAGGGTGTGCTACTTGAACATCATGAATCCAATGTGTTAGTTTCAAAATCAGCAAAAGGAAAGGAAGAATTAAAATATAAATTGTGACCCTGAATAGACAGAGATAAGTCCTGTTGGTTACGCCATTTATTCACTTCCCAACTAAACTGCATCTTTCATGCATAGTTTTGATTTATGTAAAGGATAAGATCTAACTTGGGCAAAGGCCTCCAGATCTAACCACTAGTTTTCTCTCACACAATAGTGTTAGGCACAGTCACTAATACAAGCTTTACAGTTTAGCTTGACTTTAACAGGACATTCGCTACTTCTGGCATCCACAACAGTAACACCAATTTTGACCCGGACTCATATCCCCTTCTGGAAGCCATCCCGTGGAGTGCCTGTCTGAGACAAGATGTGCTTAGTCTTCCAGGCTACTTCAATTTCTCTGTTCATCACCTTATCACAAGAATCATCCTATAAACACACTGATCTCCACCCCACTCCCTTTGAAATTTGTTTTACCAGCTGCTTCTAACTGCTTATTTACTTACGACAAGGGAGTAATTAGCCCATTACTAATGATAAGTGGACTCTGCCATCACACATGCAGACTGTCAGCTTCTTAGGTCACCTGAACACTTGCCAAATGCAGGCCACAGCAATTGCTTTTAAAAATAGATGAATTCAGCTTTCACACATAGAGCTGGTTTGAGTATTTTTCACTGAGACTTTTTTTCAAAGGGCTGGTTTTTAAAGGTTTTTCCCTAGCACTTGTGGTCCGGGATTTGAAAACCAGAATCTGAACTGTAACATTAGAGATTTTAATGAGAACAACTTCATTCTGAATTTTAAAAGACTTCTCGTTTTTGTGTGTTTTTTTTTATTGTAAAAATACATGGCTACAAGAGTGTGTTCATTGTTTATGCACACTTCTGAGGTATAAAATGGCAGTTTCAACTACCTGAAGTAGCACTTAACCAAGGAATAAAGGCAAAGAATAAAGATAAGGACAAAGTAATATTAGATAAACAAGTACATTTCCATCACCTGAGAATCCCATGGATAAGATGTGGTAATGGGGAGGAAGGAAATTCAGTGTTCTGTATAAAAGAGTACTCTTGATAAAAATGTCTGTCACTTTCAGAAATTCACTGGAAAACAAAAAATCAAAAACAAAAAAACCCCATCAAGATCAGTATGGTTCCACATACCATTACCTGAACACACTTCCCTGGAACTTGAAATGCTTGTCTTTTTTCCCATAGTTTGTCCTACGCTTGTGAAAATATTAAGCAGTTCTTTTTGACTCAGTGGTTTTCAGAATCCATTGTAAATGGGGAAGTCAGGAGCATCATTAACTTGTTTTGGTATTGTTTTTTATTAGCCAGTATACAGCTTCAGACTGTGGACTTTATGGAGTGCAGGAGCTGTGTGCTGACCTCCCTGCAATACACTGAAAATGCAGTCCCCAGGGTGCTTTTTACTGAGTTACCCGTAATTTTGAAGATTCCTCCACGGAATCATCCTTTTCCCCTTCCCTAACTGCATACAGTGTGCAAAGCAGATATCTGCCATGTATTTTCTTCTTTGTCCAATTAGGTATGAAATGTTAAATATACCTTATAAAAATGATTCCATCAGCCGCTAAATTCTGCCAGACATTCATAAGTGCCCTAATTCTCTGCCTTCTGGCCAGTAAAACAACCACAGCAGCTGAGGAAACTCAGTGATTGCAGCTGGCAAACTTCACAGTTCCTTGATTTGCAGTTAAAAAGCTGCACAAAACACACGATTGTTTCTATAGTTTTGTAGTTTGTTGTATCACAATGCACATGTATTATGTGATTAACAGCAGATGTGCACAATCCTACAGATTTATCATCACTTCTCATATACCATCTCTGGACTTTCAGTGACCTTCAGGAGGAATTCCTGTCCTGATGGGGGCTCTAACCCACTCAACAAGGTTAGTCCCATCTGCCAGATGCAGAGTGCAACCCGTTGCAGCCCACAGAACGTGAGCAGCTCTCTGTGCTTCACCTCGGGAGATGGACCTCTGCCCATGCCGTTCTGTATCCAAACGCATTGTCACCTGAGAGGACCGGAGGACTGGGACCAGACACTGCTGCCTGGTGCTCTGACCTTGTGCCTCATGACTTCTCAAACCCGGCATGAAAGCAGGAGATAGCATACATTTAGCAAACTAGCTACCCCTTCCACAAGAAAATAAGCTATTGCGAGTAAAATGCTGGTGCTGGTGGCAGAAAAGACAAAATTATGGTAAAATACGTCGTATGCAGAGGATAAATACTTCGGGGAAAAAAGGGGGGGAGCTGCAGCATGGTAGAGCAGGCTTTCACTGTATGTAGCACTTATTCAACTGGAGTTTGGTGTATATTATTTTGTTTGTGTAAACTAGGAGAAATTGAGCAGAATATTGCTCTGTGGATAAAATTTACCAGTTAGTTGCAGGGCAAGTGGAAATTTCTAATTAATAAATGGTATGGGAAGGGAGAGTTTCACTTTCCATTCCCCTTTGATCTCACGTGAGTAATCTATATTTCAGGACCCCCAAGTGTATCTGTAAAATTTGGATGCCTTAAGCTTCATTTACATTTATTTCTTGTTCACTGTTTCACTTCATTTCAGTGGGAGAGACCTAGGTTCACAATTGCTACAATTTCAAATTTAAGCACATTCCTCAATTTGAGCAGGTTATTCATTGTGAAGCTCTGCGATCTAATGCTTTAGAGAAAAGTGGAAAACAATCATTCCTATTCCATTTTGCAGCCTGTGTCAGAATAGCAATAACTCTTCCTGATGACTGAGGCAATGCCAAAAGCTGAAATTTGACTATCTTCACATAATCAATGATAAAGCAATAAAAAATGATTATTCAGTGCTGACTTGCATGCTTAAAACTCTCTAGAACTTTAGTGGCAGTGTGATATCATGGGATTTGGGGCCTGTGCTCTGAGTGTGGTAGCAACATTTCAAAATCTTTTTCTCCAGTCCTATCCCACCCATCTCATTTCACTACGACATCATGCTGCTTCCTGGAAAGTGTCTCATGCTCAAATTATCTACACGTGACATGACAGAATCACAGAATGGTTGAGGTTGGAAGGGACCTCTAGAGATCATGTAGTCCAACCCCCTGCTCTAGCCAGGACACCCAGAGCACGTGGCACAGGGTCACATCCAGGTGGGTTTGGAAGATCTCCAGAGAAGGAGATTCCACAGCCTCTCTGGGCAGCCTGTTCCAGTGCTCTGTCACCATCAAAGGAAGGAAGTTTTTCCTCACATGGAGGTGGAACTTCCTGTGTTTCAATTTGTACCCATTACCCCTTGCCCTGGCACTGGCCACCACCAAGAAGAGTTTGGCTGCATCCTCTTTACATTGTCCCTCCAAGTATTTACACATACTGATAAGATTCCCTCTCAATCTTCTCCAGGCTAACCAGGTCCAGCTCACTTAGTCTTTCCTCATAAGACAGATGTTCAAGTCCCTTAATCATTCTTGTTGCTCTACACTGGCCAATCCCTAATCTGTCCTGGTGCCTGGGTTTATTCCTCCCCCACTGGTGCAAGGATTCTGCATTTGCCTTTGTTGAACTTTATCAGGTTCCTCTCTGCCCTCTGTTCCTCTCTGCACCTCATGACAAGTGACCTTGAAAACAGAGCTATTGTTACAATAGCATAAAGACTCACACAGCAGCCTCATAAAATTTTGCTGCTATTCCAGGGCAAATTACAAACTGTGACATCCTGCACGCTAAAGGAGACAGACTCATGATGTCAAATTAAGGAAAGGAAACCTGTCACAAAACTAGGCCACAAGCCATGCAGGAGTCAGGTACCAGGCAATGAACTACTGAGGAAGCTAAAGTGTCTTGCTGTGCCTTGTAAATCCATCCCTGGGGCCTACAGAGGAGAGACCACTGTTCCGAGCCTATGTCCTATCCCTGTGACATTGCTTGTCAAGTCCAGCATTAGCTGCAGCAGATAATCTGAGAAGTGAGTGTATCTCACCCTAGTGAGAGTTGCCCAGCATTATCAAGACTATATCTATAATCTGCATAACTCCCTCTACCCTGTTAGGAATGACTGTTTCTTGGCAGATTAGTTTGATATGACTGGAGTTTTTGCTCCACCTGCCACAAACACTGCACAGTAAATTGCAACTATTGTTTGTGTGTTTGATTTAAATGGGTGCACTAATAGAAAAAAAATCATAAAGATTTTAAGAATAAGAGGAGAGAAATGTACAATTATCAGAAGCAATTTTGTCCTTACTTGAATGCAGCAAAGAAGGGGCAAAGGGACGTAAAGCTGGGAAGGAGAGAAGCAGATTCACTTGAATGCATATAAGGGCTCGCAGACTGATTTTACCGATTACACCGTTGTTCTGCCACTGAAATTTTGCTGACTTCAACAAAGCTATATTGGTGTAGAAAAATGTGTAACAGTAGAGAGAGATGAATGGTGCTTCCTGAAAGTGCCCGTTTCTGGGATGCGCTCATCAGCAGCAGCACAGGAAGGAGTACCATCCATTCCAGTGGACTTCAGCCGGAGATATGTATCTCAAGGTATCTCTGAAGAACTAGGCACACACCAGATTTCCTTATTAAAGGCTTTTTCTGTACAGTTTTGAAGAGCTGCTAGAGCTGAGAATCTAGCCTTCAGAAGCCATTTCTCCAGAGGTGTGTTTTTGTGTTGGAAAACAGGAGAGGCTGAGGAGCAAGACTCTAGAAAAAGTATTCTTTCCAGTAGGTCAAGATTCATTTCTACCCAGGAAGAATCTACTACAAAGCAGTCATGGAGCAGAAAAACTTGAGTTCCAGCCCTTGCTATAAGCCAGTTAACATGCAACCTCTTCTTGCCAATTTATTTTTGTCTCTCTTCTTTTGCCCTACTTTATGTATCTATAACCAAGGGAATCAGTTTTGTCTGTTTGAGTTTATTGGAGTTGTGATTCTTTATGCCCTAACTAAATTTCTTGTAACTGTGAAAACTAGGTTTATAAGCCATGTTTAAATCAGCCATGGCAAGGAACAGACTGATTTGTTTTTTGTTTTAAAGTGAACAAGAAAATCTGACATTGGAATTTACTGAGAAGGTAGACAAAGGAATTTTTCATACCTGCATACACAGAAGTGTCAGGGCTGTCCACCTTGCCATTTTTCTAAGCAAGTGTTGTGTTAAGCATGGTGGGGGTGGGTACAGGCTGAACATCTTTTAGGAAAGGCAGCCAAGAAAAGAAAGAAAAAAGAAATGACTTGAATGTGGTCTTCTTCTGTGGAAGCCCAGCGTTTCAGCAAACAGAAGACTTACTCCTCCCTCCAGCTACATAATACTTTCATAACCAACCAGAATTTCTTTACTTAGGGGTGAAAAAAGATTAATGAACCCATCTCAGTATACAGATATTTCATACACTGTTTTATATCTCCTAGGAATGCTATCATGATCTTGACATCTCATCTATTTTTACAGAGATTCAAAAAAACCAAACCACATCCATGAAACTCAACCAGCTAAAGTCTGTGATTCCAAGAAATCAATAAATGGCAATGAAAACATTGCAAAATCAAGGATGTTCCTACAAAGTTGTGTCTCCTTGAGTTCTGCAGGACCCTGGCTTCACAACGTTTTGTAAAATTAATTCAAAGCTTGGCAGCACTAATCTGTCTGGTTCCTACCGACAAAAACCTTCGTGTCTCTTTGTTTCGCAGAATGAGGATGTAAGCACCCAAAAAGTTCTTAAGTCATGGATGCATATGGTTTACGTAAAGGACACTTTCCCAGACCCTGAAGAGAAAGCAAACCGGAGAGTGATTAAATAAGACCTTGTTGTGATCTTATTATTAATTCCGTCTGTCTTTTCCAAAAAGATAGATTTCATTTCCTGTATAAACAACTAACTTGAAGATGATCATTTCCTTTTGTTTCTGGGTCAGAGGCACCCTTGATGACAAGAAAGATATTCTTCCAGTCTTTCTTTTAGGCCTCCCTGAGATGAAGACAGTAATTCTGGTTGCAGGGAGGCACCTCCATCAGGCAAGAATTGCAGCTGTGAACCTTATCTAGATTTATATACAGAGGTCAGTGTTTCTGAAACAATATCCTGTTAATTAGAATACTGTGAAACAGAAGACAAAAGCTGCAATTTCCTTTCATCTTAAGTTAGAGGACTTGTGTCTCTTATCTCACAAGCGTCAGGCCTTGCATCTGGTGAGAAAACACTAAGAGAATCTCAGTGTCTCTCAGTCTCTCCTTACATTGGAGGAAATTATTCTGTCACCCTCTAGGTATTCAGCTGTCTGGTGAGAAGGCATTCACCTGGGTGGTGGGAAAGAGATCTCCCAAAAGTGCCGTCTAGAAGCTTGGTGCCTGAGAGATTTTAAATAATTAAAGGATTAGGTGATAGCTAATTAGGGAATCTGAGATACTAACTCTAAACTTAAAGATACTTAAAGTACTATTTAGATGCTTGATTTCTGGGAAGGAGGGAGAAAGAGGAAGATAACTTACATGAGGAGGAGGAAGATAACTTACATGAAGATTCCTTCTTTTGACTTTGCTTAACATTTGTATGTGTCGCCTAGAAAGAAAACCATTGCACCACACTTTTGTGTTCGGGGCAGAGAAATAAAGGCACTAAGATGTAGAAAAAGCCAAAGTATTCCTCATTGCCATAGTGAAAGGCACTAAGATGTTGCTGTTGTGAGCAGAGGATGAGGCATACAAAGTGATTAGCGATGGAGAAGGGATTCCATTTCCCCACCCAACACTAATTAGTTCCTTACACAACGCTTCTTTAATTATCTGCAGCCTACTTTCTCTCAAATCCCATTTACTGAATCAAGTTAACTCTCTCTGGAGTGCTCTCCAAATTGAGGTTGCTACAGCATATTCTATAGAGCTCTGAACAAGGTTCTCCTGGTACATTACAGTAGCCGTTGGAGACAATGAAACTGAATATCACTGAGATAAGGATGAAAGACCGAAGGCTCTGCTTTCTTATCAACAAGTGGATTAAAGTGAGACTAAGTCTTCATGCTCAGGAGAGTCATTGCTTTGTAAAACCATGGCCAGGTTGGTCTCCTGTGTGGCAATAGGCTTCAAAAGTGCTTGTGGAGGAAGAATTCCCGCCTGGACTTGGAATACCACTATCGTGGACTTTTTGCATGACAATCTATGCAAAGTTGTGATGGCAGATTTAGGAGCTGCTTAACAACATGAGGTTGCAAAACAGTTTGTGTAGTTTTGGAGGTATCTACTATCGCTATTACTATCTATCAGACTGTTACATACAATAAATTATGTGGTCATCATAAGAATGTTGTAGCTACAAAAGATGTCTATTTGCTTTTTGTTATAGCTTTCTTGTATTGTCAGGAATTTTTATTTTTCCTATTGCATCAGTGCATAATCTTCATGATAAAGAATGACAATGCTAAATCTATTAGCATATGTTATAGATAATAGGAAAGCCTCCTAGCTATCTTCAGTGAGATCCAGATGACAGTCACTAAGGGCAGAGTCTACTTTCTAGGGCTGTGTAACAGCTGCTGGCCAGAACACAACGATTTTGGCCTCTTTGCCTATTTTGCCTACTTAGCCAAAGCCATAACTTTTTTATTATCACATACAATCACTCTCAGCAGTCAAAAAGAGTAGTACTTTTTTTTCTTCTACTAGATAATAATTGCAAAAGTTCAACCTAGGAAACTCACATCTCTTCTGACTTTCTGACCTTGGTTTTATTTTTCTACATTGAACATGTATGATACTGCCTTTGTCTTCCCTCTTTCATATTTCTTTTCATGTACATAAAACAGCTGTGAAGATAAACATACCTCCCAAGCGCTCAAATCCTCTTTCCAGATCTGACTATGGAACTTCTTGCCCATTTTTCCCATTCTTTTTTTTTTTAATTTTCGATTAATCAGTCACCTTATGAATTAGGTTTCTGAAAAGAAAGGTAGTGTTGACATTGCTTCAGCCTCTTTCTACTTTTGATGATAAAGTCTCATACGTACAATTGTTCCTCATCCAGCCCAGCTTCAAAGGGATAAAAAACCAGGATTTTCTTCTTGCTTTTTATTATTAACTGTTTCACATTATATTATAACCTCCCAAAAAGACGTCTCTCAAAAAATACGGAAGAATTAGTAATACCATAAACAGAATATAAAAATCAACATCCCGTATGCAACAGAGAATAAACACATAAATGAAGATAGACTTTTAACTTTCAAATAGATAACAAGAAAAAGTGTGGAAAGAAGAAGGACAACATAGAGAAATGAAGCAGGTTGTTGGCAGTCATCCATTAGTATGACTTGGACAGGAGATGAGGGTTCTCTGGTCATCTAAAAATCAAATTTGTGCTCACAAATAAAAGGCAAGGAAGAAAGCAAAGGGGCAAGGCAGACACATGATCACACAGTGTAGCCTTGGGCTTGTTCAATCTTCTGGACAATGTGGATGCTGCTCCAACAGAGCAGACTGGGGACTTGCAACCAGGTTTTTGGGTTTGGGGCCCTTCTTAACGTGCAGAAAGCAAATTTGGATGCTCCAGTAGAGCAATGGATCCAGTACTTTACTGATCCTTTGGATAAAACAAGTTCTGAAGTAAAATATTTAAAATCTCTTCCAATCCTTCCTTTTTTTTTTTTTTTTTGTTTTTTTTTTTTTGCTTATTCCAAGTATACCTACTGAGTCCTTCAAAATCTTTAAACATTCTTCATCCCAGGGAAATGTTGATATATCCACTGTATACCCAAAAGCTGAGACCCAAAAAGACTTGGGGAAGAATCTTCAGAGGAACACATGTCTAAAATTCAGAATTTGAAACACATCTGCTCAGTCATGGCCTCTTCACAGGACAGACTGCTTGAACATGTATGTGGAGTACTAGCTATGCGGAATAGTCTGAATGCTTCTGTCAGAAACCTGAAGTTGTTAAAAATTGATACTGAAGTCACTCAATATTACAAAGATGATATCAACAGGTTTGAGAAATTCCAAGACTTGTCTAGCAGTTTTTTTAGTTCATAGCACATGAAGATGAAAAGCATTATCCTAAAATTTTCCAATTTCTCGGCTCCCAGAGCCTATCGTTGACCAGATCCATCTTTGCAAGTTCAGTGCGATTTTCACTGTGAGCTAAAAAGTATTTTTAATCATCTTATTCCCTGCTAATGCCAAGCAATCTCTGTGCATTTAAAATAAAAATAACAATAAATTTTTTTTAAATTGATCATACTGTTTAAAAAGTTAATTTTTCCATCTCTCTGAGGCAGAATTCCTTGTTGCTTTCTGTTCAACATACTTTCCTGAATGGCAAGACAATTACAACACACCCAACATAATGCTAAGAGCATGAGCAATTAGAGACAATAATGATAAAATAATACATTTTCTGAGGAATAATGAGAGCGTTATCCTCAGGAGAAAAAATGTTGAAAAAGAACTCTCCTTTGACCCAGCAACAACTGAACAGCAGGAGAAACAACTTCCCCCTTGGCTATGAATAACAAACCTATAACTAGAATATTTCAAGGTTGCCAAGACTTGATGGTAAGGTCAGGAAAGTTCTTTTCAATGACTGATTGCTCTAGCTGAGCTAGAAAACATTTCCAAGTATTTAAGAGGTCAAAATATTCAAGTGCTTTAAGGGACATTGAAATCACCTTATGCCACATCCCTGCAAGGTGCATAAAACCTTTTTAAGATCAGGCCATAAGACTGAAGATCTCAAGTAATTGCTTTTAGAACAACACAGGAATTTGCCATCCCTAGTATATTACCTGGCACAGAGCCTAATTCAGTGACCTAGTCCAATTACTTTAATTATAAGTATACAGTGCATTTTCTGAACAGTTGTCTAACTTGCCCAGAATGGGCCACTAAAATGAAATAATAGCTATATTTCAAGTCAAGTACAAACTGCCATCCAGTACTTGATGCATTATGGGAGGTTAAACTACCCTGAACATAAAATTAAGTATAAAATAAATAATAAAGCTATCCTGGAAGATATAAAAAAGCACTTTATTGTCTTGTTTCAGAACCCCAGTTACATCCCTGAGTCTGTAGCAGATAACTGGATTCTTTTCAACACATTAAGGATATGTCTACAGGCCTAGTAAAGCTAGTACAGAAACAGTACTGAAATCAGTTCAGTTGAACAAATCTAGGTACTAGCATTGGTCAAACTGCTTTTTAGTTATTTTCTTTTTAAACAAAACAAAGGAAAAAAATCATTTTTGTCTATTCTTAACCTTGAAAACAGCTTAAGCTATTTGACTGAAGTTTTACAAAATTGCACAAGGCAGATGGTCAGAAAAAAAATAAATCAGTCTAATTGTTATATTTTGGCCAAGTTATAAGCAGTAGAAAACTAGATCTTATAATAGAAAGTGTTGGGCAATCTTAACAACAGGTGAGCCTACAAATCCTGTTTGTGATAACTGACAAATCTGTACAGCTAACTAACAGGCATTTGAAAAATCATATTCTGAAGCAATTGTATCCCAAGCACCATTTACTTTCATTTTGCATCATTGCTTGTTTTCTGGTGTTGCAGTGCAATTCACTTCTGTGAGACCATGAGAGGGTAAATCACCTCGTGGACTACGTGATAGGTGGTTATGCAGTGGTGTACATCACTCGCTGATGCTGTCACTATGCACTCGGCTTTTAGATTGCAGGTCGTGGTCTGCTCCCATGTGCCTTACCTAAGTCAACAAGCTGTAGTACAAAGTAAGTAAGTGAACTGCCAAGGGCTGCTGTGGTTTTCGTCGCATCAAGTTGCTAATCCATGTAACAGTGCTGCTAAGAGTTGCTTACAGTACTGCTTGAATTTAACCATAGAGTAATTCATGCTGCAGTCATGGTCTGGGATAAACTAACAGGTCTGGATCAGATTACTGTACACTGTGGAAACCTGTTATGTTTTGAATAACTTTATATAAATAGTCACACAAATGCTTCATATCAAACCATGAGTTGCTTCATATCAAATCACCCACTGACACTGTAATCCTTCTCTTTGACATTGTATCTGCACTTCCAGCTCCAGCGCCCTGCAGGATCATGGACAAAACCACCGGAAAACATCTCATTTTTCATATGACAGTAAAAAGACATATGAATGAATACTTTTTAGGAAAACTTGCAAGGGAAATTTTTTTTCCTATGCAGAGGAGACTGGCTGAAGAAGAGATTGGAGGGTGTTACATGTTACGTGACAGCCTTTCAAGCACTGCAGGAGAAGCAGCTGTATGTGCAGAGTGAAGCAGAAAATACCTCCTGTTTTGTTTGCATTTTGGGAATTATTGAATTAACAGATTAAAACAGGAAATGCAATATGGTACAATAGATAAGACAGTAAAACAGAAATTCAGAAGACCCAGCTTATAGCTAAGCTTTGTGTCCTGAAGTGCTATGATGTGACCTTGAGAGAGTGGCTTATTCTTTCTATATTACCAGAGATAAAAATCTAAAGTCAATAGAAACCAACATTTCTTGGTATCAGTGCTGATGCAGGGCCTCACACAACAAGGTCTTCATCTCACTTTAGCCCTAGATGTGATTATAATCATGTTGCTAATAATGCTATAATCAAACACAACCGGGAAACTGGACATTCTTGACAGGTTTCCTAAGGTCCTGTGTTCTAACAGGAACAGCCTTCAGTGTCCGTGTAGTGGGAACAAATGGTTGTGAATCCTGTTGAAACCTTCATCGGATTTTACACCTGCCACATCTTCAAAAATACATTCATTTAAGAGGAAGAATGCAAAAGGGAAAAGCAAAACACTAAAGAAGCTTTTTTTTAGGAGAAAAAAACGAAATTGCAAGATTCAAGCTTTGATTTAATCAAAGCAACACATAAATATATGTCATTCCAAATTTGTGGTGAACTTTTTGTTCAAGTTGCATAGCTTGCACCATTCACTGTGCAGTTGCACAGTGGCATTGTGTGCTTCATCAGAAGTTTTTTATCTGGAGAACTATCCACACAACTAAATTTTGTGAAATCCACTTTCCTCACTAGGACACTGACACAATGTGATGACTTAGGTGGAGAGATTCAATATTATGAAAAGAATAAAAAAGATGGTTTCCTTGCCCCACCCTTCATGAAAACCAAAGCCAATGCCAGCAGAGTGATGGGCAGTTGAGAATAACATTTATTCTGTTTATATGCTTTTCAGATGGGGAGGGCTTCAGTTAGGAATCAGTTTCTGTGGCATGATCCTAAGGGAAATTTTTAAAAACAGCAGGATTATAAAAAGATTTTTCAAATTAATAATGATAAAGAACTGGTGGCATCTTTTTAACTGATAGCTGAATAAACATTTACTTCAGTGTTTGTTTAATCTCATTTAAATTGTGTTTATTCAGTCTTGGAAGTAAAATAAGAATAAGGGGATTCTTCTTTTTCTCAAGCACAGTATGAAAGCAAGTTTGCGAAACATGTGGTTGTTATCCACAGAAGATCAGAAACCACAGCTGAACAAGAAGTTCCCCATATTAATAAAACAGTTTTCTATTTTCTCAGAAAACTGAAGGAGAGATTTTTTTTTTCTTTATTTATGTGTTTAGGTGGAACTATGGAAGGAACTATAGGAAGACCAGTGCTGAGAAGAAGTACAAATTTTAGAGAAGAATAAGAACTGCCAAACATTTATTCATTTTGTTGAGGTGAGCTATTTGGACATGGACTTGACGTGGTGATTTTCTTAGTTGTTGAATATCTGAGAATTAGCTTTTGGTCTTTCCTTTTTACCCAAGGGTGGATATTTCTGGAACCAGGCCTGCAGTATTAAGCCTGCTCTGACATCATGTAGTCATACCTCATTAGCTAAACAAATGATCCCAGTTCAATACTGTGTTCCAGAAACAATTTAATTCCTTTTACTGCATAAGACATCAGAGAAAATGGGACTCTCATTTGGCAAGCCATCCCCAAGCATGTTATTCCCCCACATAAAGAAAACCTTCCTCCATGGTTACTTTAGAGCATATTTTTTCTTGTGTTGAATTCAGCTATCTTAAGTGCAAGCAGCATCCAGAACCCAGGAGGAACCACTAGATCAAGAAATGGGACTTTAGCCCTGCTGTTACTCCAACTACCCCTAAAAAGAGGCACTACCTCTAGGCTTTAAATACATTTTCTCTTTTTCCTCTTCTTATTATTCTCCTTTAATTCCCTCTCACCTTCCTTTAAAATAGAATATATTATATTACGACTTCTGAAAAGAGCCACCTTTTTCTTAGAGCTCATTCATTAGAGAAGAACAATGTTCAAGCAGTGTAATTAACAGCCAAGACAGAGGACAAAAGCCTCATCCTGGTGAAAAAGACCAGGCTTATATTCATTAACATGCAAGAGGTTGTTGATGGAAACTCTGTTAGTTGGGATTTACTTATTATACCTAACAGTGAGATGGCTTGCCCAGATCTAAACTAACCAGTTGGTGTCAGCTAAGTTTTTGCTTAAAAATCTAAAACATCTACAATGGAAAAGACTCATGACTGTTGTTTCTAAGGAAGGAGTAGCTTACTTTAAAGGTAAACAAATGCTCTGAGGATTGTAAAATCATAAGGAAAGAGAAACCAATTGCTAATTCCAAGGCATCTACTCATTTTGGTACATCATACATCAGAACATTACAAAGATAATCTGTGGGATTTCTAATAGCATTTTGTATCAAGTGATATCAAGCTTCTATTTATTTTAAGTGAATTGTATCATTTTATGATGTTCTGATGTTCTAAATTAGCAAAAATAATGCAAAGCAAGATAAACAGAATGCAACCTAATAGCCCACTGATTCAATAGTATATCAACAAAAAAAAAAAAGGAAAAAAGAAAAAAAATGAAAGGAGAATTATGGGCACAAACTGAAACACGGAAAGTTCCATCTCCATGTGAGGAAGAACTTTCTTCCTTTGACGGGGACAGAGCCCTGGAATAGGCTGCCCAGAGAGGTTGTGGAGTCTCCTTCTCTGGAGATCTTCAAAACCTGCCTGGATGCCACCCTGTGCCACGTGCTCTAGGTGTCCCTGCTGGAGCAGGGGGGTTGGACTAGATGATCTCTAGAGGTCCCTTCCAACCTCAGCCATTCTGGGATTCTGTGAAACACATCGTCCTGATGATTTTGAGTAACCGGTTAACTTGTGTAAAAACCCTGTAAAAGGTTTCCCGTATGACAGTTATTAGACAAATTGAAGCTTTCCCTATGTTAGAGACCTTGGACTTTCTTTTTGCTTTTCAGGACTCAGCTAAACAGACTACAGAGCACCTGAAAGACAGGTGGATGATTTGGTTAAGTTTTCTTCCTTCTGCCTTTTCTATGAAAGGCAGATTTTCCTGCCATGATGCCAGCATTGTTTGTCTTTTTCAACAAACCCATAATAAAGTTGGGCTGCTCATTTATTTCTCCTCCATGCCAGGAACACAATGATAACGCAGCTATTGGTCAGCTAAAGGGCAACACTAACTGGCATCCGAAAGAGAATTTACATTTAAAGTACTATGTTCTGATCTGCTGAAATAACATTGGAAACATCTTTCTAAAAGTGACATGAAGGACCATTGGGCTTGGAAATCGGTTCAGTATGATCAGTGGATGACCTGTATTTCTCATCAGCTGGCAAAGTAGTTACTGGGAAGCCTTGAGAAAAGGAGAAGATTCAACATTGCCTTTAAATATTGAGCATCCAGACCTCTGTGATCTATCTAGAGTAATGAAGCACTTTCTGTTCACTACCTTTAACAACACGCATGTCTAACACTGCTCTCTCTAATAAAGTTAACTAGATACTCCACTGTTTTCCAGATCAACATATAAAAATTCTGTATGTATGATGTTTATATCTTAAAACAAGACATAATGCTAAGAAACAGACAAACTCTGCTTGTACAGTTAACCTACATAAAATATTGGCAAATATTTCAAGCTCTTGCATTTGTCTACTCTGAAAGAAGACCAGTGAAAAAGTCACCAAAATGGTATTTTTTTGTGTAGATTGATTTTCCAATCCATTCATTTTAAGGAATTGAGTACACTGATAGTTGGAAGGTCAATAATGTCTTTTATTTCAAAAGCTCTAGAGGGATTCCCCAAGATTTTCTTCCACTCAGTGACTTCAAACCACACATCTGCTTTGCACTGTCCTTGAAAGTTTTAAGAAAACACTACAGTTTATACCCTTATCAATCTAAGTTAGCTATTCTGGTATGCTACTTTGGGGTTAAGTGGTAAATATAGGCCACTTCTGTTAAATTGGATAGTGCTGTCTTTGATCTCTAGTGATTTCCCTGCATAATAATGCCATTACTTTGGGGACTTAAATTCCACCATAAGGTCACTCTCTGCCAGTTCCGTTCTAGGCAGTTTGAGTGATCCTCTTCATATCACACCCTAACTGGGAGCAGTTTTCTCTCTGGACGGCTTGCTTTACTGTTAATTTCTGCTTTCAAACCTTTAATTTAATCAGTGCTGGCCTCCTGTTCCCTTATCTCATTTATTAGAGAATTATCCTCCGAGACTCCATTTCTCTCAAGAGGAAGTGCTGCTTCACTTTTCCACTTCATATTGACTGCTTGTTCAGATTAAACTTTATTTCCTTATCAAAGACTTTCCATTTCCTAACTCCATTTCTCCACCCCATTCCTTATGGCAGGATGAGCGAGTAAGATCTCATGTGCAAATGGATTATCTGTTAAGCAGCAACACAGGACAGAATCACAACACTGTTTATGCTCGGCTACAACTTCAGTCCTTCCTTTCTTTCAGTGCTCTCTGTTTAAACTATACTTTCACTGATGCATCTTAAGTGTACCTCAGTTGGAGGTTTCTGATTTGCCTTGCTATGTGGTGCTCTTTCCTCCAAATGCCTTATTCTGATTGTGGTGTCTTTCAGTCCCTTTCTTTTTCTTCTAAAGTTGTAGCTCCAGAATTTAGACAGTTCCAGGATCTTCCAACAATTATTCTCTTTTTTTGTGGCACATGTAATTAATTGTGTCTCACCATTCCCTGGCCTTAGTGAACAAATAGAATTCTACTCCTTAGCTTCCTTACAACATGCGAGTAAAACAGAATAGACTTCCCCTATCACTCTATTGCAGCCTACTCCAGAAACATGCAGATCATCAAATAGCACTTCAATACAGAATATTACTGTTCTGGAGAAAAAAAAAAAAAAGAAAAGAAAAAAAAAGCTTCTTTCCTCCATAAGAAAGTCCTCTAAATACATTGACAAAGGCTTACAGTCATTTGACCTTTTATACCACTGCTGAGAGCTGCAAGAGGTCAGGAGGTGCACATGCTCAGCGGTACTTTGGTGAGTTATTTGTGAACTACTGTAAAAAAACACTTTTCTGCTTTCAGTTATTTCTAGTATGCTTTGCTAGGACAATGCACAGCAGGCTCTGCCTTAGGTGGTTTCTCAGATTCTTTCTCAGTGAGAAAAATACCTTCCCAGTTAGGTCTGTCCTGGCAGGTTCAGCATATGTTACACTTCTCATAGACATTTAAAATTGACATTAAAACCAGACTATTTTAGAAATGCTTTTAGAAAATAACACCCATGCAGAGTTTACAAAAACCTCATTGTTACAACTCTTCCGTGGCTGTGCCCAGCTCTCTACTCTATTTCTTCTCAACATTCTTGGGCTTTAAGGAACAAGGCACATAGGGCAAGTTTTGAATTCCATGTTGTCCTTTTTATCTATGTATTTAAGAATCTATTAGTGCATATATGTGCATATATATACATATACACATGCATGTGTATGTACACATTTATAGTTTAAGCTTTGAGCGCTATACAAACTGATCAAGATTGCACGCTAGTGACTCTCACATAGAGAAACATCACCTAAAAACTGTTCCTAGCTAAGCTTGTCCATCTGAAGAGTCTTATGAATATTATAAATTTCTACCCACAGTTGAACACTTTTAAGAGCCTCAAGAACCATGCCAGCAAAGGAAAACTTGAGAAATTGGTACCATATCCAGCATTTCTCCAACAGAGAGAGAGGAAGAAAAGCTTTCAGTCATCTCAAGTCAGTCTTAAACATATCTTTTTAGCACTGAGCCATCAAATGTATCTGTTGTCTAGGTGCTTCATCACACAAATATTTGTACTGGTTAGCATCAGGCATCCATTTTTATATATTAGCAGCAATCACGTTGACAAGCATGAGCTTTGAAAACATCTTAAAAACAGGCCTGACTTCACAAACCATTTCTAATGTTGTAAACATCCTTATTAATCTTTTTATAAATATGTAAAACACTAATGCAAAGCAAGATATTTTTAATCCATTAACACAGACTATATACCTTATGTGAAGATATATAATCATGCTCTTATGAATTGGACAGCAATTTCTGATGGAACACATGCTTTTGTGCATGGGTTATAAAAGCTAGCAAAATTTTAGCTAGCCTAATTGGTTTTGCTTTTTGTACTTCCTTGACTATTACTGCTAAAAGCCTTGCACAAATGTCTGAGCATAGCTGATTTTTCAGGAAATGGTTACAAACTCAAGTGGTACCTTCGTAATTAGAATATTCTGTAAGTTACTCTTACTTCACATACAACCTAGCTTGTCTAAAGCGCCTCTAGCACTTGAATGTACACACAGCTAGCAGATTTACCTCCTCAACCTCCAATATTTTATTCCCATTTTAGAGACTGGGATCTGAGGCACAGTCACACAGTAAACCAGGGCTAGTACCTAGTTTATTTTATCTGTCTCTCTTGCTAATAGCCACTGTCAGGACTATTCATACTTCATAATACAGGTTGCTACTTTTAAAACATCTCAGCACTGTCCTAAGTCTAGGACCTGATTCTACCTCACTAATGTAATGACAGATAAGATATCAAAGATAACCTAGAGGAAGAGAAGACATTTGTTACAAAATCTTTTAGATAAAAATAGCCTTGAAAGAAAAAGAAAATCAAGAGTGGAAACATAACATTCAGTAAAGATCCAAACTGCCTATTCATTTCTTGATCCTTCACCCAAATGAAAAATAAAAACCCAGAGTAGTAGAATATGCCTGCCATCTTGTGTGTCATTTCCAGTACTATGATAATTAAATGTTGTTTAATTATCCTCCTTCCTCCTCCTCTTCCTTCTCTTTACCATAAAAACCTCCTGTCATACACATAGAGAAACCTCTGAGACTTAAAATGCACAGCTTTGGGGAGGAAGGTATCTGTGTTGTCTTATGGCCACTCACTGGGTGAACAGCAGGGAATTTCCTTGCTGGTATTTGTGAAGGCCTCCTACAAAACAGTACAGTGAGGACCTCTTATTTTTGCAAAACTTTTACATTCAAAATTGCATATTTTAGAGAGTTCTGGAAACATGGCACGTTTCAACACATTTTCCTGAACACAGACATCACATAAATCTTTCACCCAGACCAAACCTTTATAGGGTCTTGCTAGAAGTCACTAATAACACTTATACAAGGAAGGATACATCAGCATGTCAGCATGCAAGAAATAGCAAAACATGAGGGAAAAGTTCAGAATTAAACATAGCAAAACATGCTTAAAATGACTTGCAACTCTGTCTATAAAAGAAAGTTCAAAATGAAAATGGCAGAAAGATTTTTCCTGCTCTGTTTATCCAGAAAAGGTTATTGATTTCCATTAGTCTTACATCAACAACTTTACTGACACCTCATTCCTGATGTTTTGATTTTAACATTTTTCCATTCCGTGATGCTTCAAGGTATGTGCATCAATCTTGAAGTCAATTAATGCATAAATGGGTTTCTTTGCAATTCCACTCCTTGAAGAAAGCTACGACTTACAAAACGTACCGATCTGCTGTTTTATCCAAGTATGGCCACTTTTTTGCTAACACTGAACAGAGAGCAGAGAAGTCAGGACTTCTCTACCTCATGGCTCAGATTTCTTCTAAAGCTTCCGGCATCAGAATACTCTTATCTCGTATTTTACCCAGGGATGATAGGATGCTTACATATTATTTCACACAGTACACACACTTTAACTTTGCAGTAAGAAGTCACAAAGTGTGAAAGGCTCTTGCTAGGGGTGGAGGTTGTCTGTCAGAGTATCCGTTCCACTTTTGATCTGACTCCATTACTCCCAAGGATGTCCAAGTGGCTTCTTTAATTACAGTTAGCTTAGAAAACATTTACCTTATATACCTTTCAGAACTGCCAGTAATCACCAACTTCAGTGCACATGCAAAGATAGGTAGGGAAGGGATATACCAAGTTTTAAGTGGGTGATATTTATTGCATCATTTTTCAGGAGCTCACCTGCTGAGCAGCCACTGCCTGGCCATGGTGTCTGAGGTGACAAACTCCTACACCATGTTCATGCACAACAATTCCCTCAAGGATGAATTACAGGCCCACACACAGTTGTGGGAATTTTAGGCAGCCACTGGCCTAAGAGCATAGCCATGCAACATGTGTGAAAGGACTTGAATGAAGGCTGCTCTCAGAGGGAGCCTGCACAGCACTGTTACAGTCATTAGAAGCCTTTTCACCTCTCTAAATATTGCCATCAGACTTTAATTCATAGGGAGGAAAGCAGGTTATAAGAAGAAATGTAAAAGCACATTGATCAAGAGGCCTTGATTAACAAACAAAAACATCTTCCCTGCAGGAAGAAAATGAAGCTGAGGCTGATATTATTTTCCATCTTCATAAATGTATATTTCTGAGTCATACTGTATTCTCCAATGATATTTAAACTTTGAGAAATATACAGTTGTTTTAAGATATTCTATTATTCTGATGATACCCTTAGGTTTATATGTAAAAATGCATGAAGATTGGAGATGCTTGTCTTCTAGGGTATATCTTCAGAGACAGCATAGGCTATTTGAAGCATTTGTGCCATGAATCACTAGCAGTTAATACACAGTAATAACTCTGTAAGCTTAATGCTGTATGTGAGGGTAAAAAACCCCAGTGAAACAAAAATCATGAAGCATCAGGAAAAGAACATATCAAAATAGAGAGAATTAAGAGCTGTAGAAAACAGAACACTACTAATTTAATCATTTTGATGTTTTATAGTAAATGAGTGTCTAGTAAGTACTTAAAATAGCAGTACTTGATCGATCAACTAACCAAATCTAGAAACAGTCAAACCAAAATATGGACTAAATCAGACATAATGATTTCAATCAGGCTGCTCTCAGATGAAGTACCCAGGCCATATGGTGAACCTTATGCGGGAAGCCAGGTGACTGAGCAGTGTCTGGAGAAAGCAGCACTCTGACAGTGATTTGACTGCTGGAAATCACTGCATGCCCTGAAGTCAGACATCATTGGGTGCATCTTCTCCAGAAAGAGATGCCACATTTCTTAACTCACGAGTTCAAAAGCTGAGCTGAGCTCTGAGTCCTTCAAAAGTCTCCGTGGTAATCCAGACTAAATCTATAAACTATCTCAAGCAAACAAACCCCTCATGCACAGTGCATAGTGGCCAATTGTTTTAACAGTCTCACTGAAAAAAAACATATCACGTCCTATGTTGCTGAGACACTCAATTCTACCTTAGTCCCTTGTGGCTAATTTACAGCCATAATATATGCTTAGTTTTTCACCATTACAAGAGTTAGTGCAGGAGCCATAGCTCCAGTGATATTGGAATTTGCTATAAAGAATCAGAACAAATCACTTGTAAGGTGCTTTGTGCAGAATTAATAACCTCTTATTTGCCTCAGCCTTGTAAAACATTCCAGTTGTATCTTTCTTATATATTTTTTTTCTATCTGTATGTTTAAGTGTCCCTAAAGGAGTTTTACCACAATACCTTGGGGAGCAGACAAATAATAGCAAATCATGGGAATCACCTTTTGAAAAATACACATGGTCTTGACTTTCTCAAAGCTTAGAAGACCTCAGAGTTGACACTAAGAATGATTGCTTTCTGTCTGCAGTATATGTGGAGAGGTCACTGCAGCAAACATTTCAAAAGCAAAAGATTGGGTTTCCAGTTATGTTGTGCAACTCAGAACATTCTGATAAATCATTGGCACAGCTCCAGTCTGGACACAGAACAGTTTCCAAAATACCTCGGCCCTGCAGACAGTTTTCTGCAGTCTAGCCATTTCTGCACCTGGCTTTGTTTAGTGCCCCATTGTTTATCACCTAACACAAAGTACATTTACATAGTGCCTGCCTGAAATATAATAGAGGCACTGTTTGGGCTCACTCCTGCACTTGGCTTCACTGTCTGGCAAAAGAATAACGGTCTGGATCAAAGGGGGAAGAGACTCTCAGGGAGCTTATGAGTCTCTTGCGAAATATTGCACATGCTTGTCCAGCAAGCAGGTGCTTCAAGTTAAAAGATATGATGTGGAGATCAAGATGTGAACTGGAAGTGGTTCAGTCTGTCTTTGCTGCCCAGACACAGCCTTTCCTTATAGCTCAACACTGAGATATTGCGGTATGCTGGTGATTTTGTACACAGACGCTTTATTGCTAAAACACAAGAATAAAATATATCCATGATATGAATAGATAATAAAGGAACACCAAATTGTAAAGACAGACTTAGGAGGCTACTAACTACATAATCTGAATTATTAAAACATGCTGAGAAAAAAACTTGTCGTTATAGACCGGAAAATGTATAGACTTTGAAAAAGCAACCAGATTTGTTATATCGTACAATGACTATATATTTGCAAGTGAACATACAAGACAGAGGTTTTTTCTATGTCAGTGATTTTCCCTTTCCACTTGGAATAATAGCCTTGAGTATCTTAAGTGCTGAATAGATTTTTTTTTCCTCAAAAGAATTACAAGTGGACAGCTTCCAGTATGGGTATGACCCATAGGAGTAAGAGGGTATCTCAAAGTTAAGATGGCTGGTGACCCACAAGTAACTTGTGCCACAAACCTGTCATCCATTGATTTATGGATTCATTCACTTAAAAAGAAAAACAAAATCATTATTTAGAGATCCTCCAGATATGCAATGGAAAAGTAACAGGTAGAAAAATGTTTGCTGACACTATACTATAAGTTTTTCCTCAACTTTTTTCTGGTAAACATCACAATTAATCATCTCTCAACCAAATATCTTAAAGACTTTTATAGAATTTGTAAAATCTGTTGGATATCTCCATACTTTTAAAATAGTATTCGCTAATGGTGGGGAACTAAGATAAATCGTGTCAGAAAGGCAAAAAAATGCTTCTTATACAGAAGTACCTTCTGGTCACAATGTGTCATTTTTGTGATCTATGATAATAAACTAATCAAGAATCCTGAATGTTGGAACTTAATAGCAATATGGAAGGGTCACTGAAAACTGAATGAAGTGAGGACCACCTACTGAGCATAGCTGAAATTAGATGATCATCCATTGGTTTTAAAAGAGCTTAAAATGAGATGGCATTTACCTAGGCAAACACATCCTTTGATGAGCATTTGTATTTGCTCATATTATCATTTAGACACTAAAAAGAGAAGCAATAGTCAAAAGAGCAACCTTTCTCTTACTTCTTACTGGGCTACAACATCATGAGCTGCCAAGTGGCTAGCTCATGAGAGACTGTCAAAGGGAACGCAGTTTAATGTCATGCGTGTATTTACAAGCCATTTGGATATACAGAACCATTTGCTGTTCCTGTTTGAAGGCAATGTAGAAGACTAAGTGATTCTGACAAGAATAAAACAAAGCATGGAAAGGAGCTACTGTATAAAGTATATGAAGTAACAGAAATTCTAATTGAACATACTGAGTTGTTTTGTAGCTACCTGAGACTCCTTTGGCATATTACATAGCAGGTATTTTTAAATTTATTTTCAAATGGTCCTTAACATAGGTCAGGCCCGGTTCTGAATAGAAAAATCATATAACAATTTAGTATAGAAGGGGTGCCTGAAGTCCATCTGACTCAAATACCACTAAAAACTGGAAGGTGATGGAGCAGCTCATCCTAGAGACCATCTCTAGGCATGTCAAGGAAAAGAAAGTTGCCAGTAGTAGTCAGCATGGATTCACCAAGGGGAAGTCATTTTTGACTATCCTGATAGCCTTCTACGATGAAGTGACTGGCTGGATGGATGATGGGAGAGCCGTGGATGTTGTCTACCTTGATTTCAGCAAGGCTTTCGACACAGTCTCCCATAACATCCTCATAGGGAAGCTCAGGAAGTGTGGACTGGATGAGCAGACAGTGAGGTGGATTTAGGACTGGCTGAATGGCAGAGCCCAAAGGGTGGTGATAAATGGGGCTGAGTCTAGCTGGAGGCCTGTGGCCAGTGGTGTCCCACAGGGGTCAGTACTGGGCCTGGTGCTGTTCAACTTTTTCATCAGTGACTTGGATGAGGCTACAGAGTGCACCCTCAGCAAGTTTGTGGATGACGCCAAACTGGGAGGAGTGGCCAACACTCCCGAGGGCTGCGCTGCCATTCAGAGGGACCTGGACAGGATGAAGAGTTGGGCAGAGAGGAACCTCATGAGGTTCAACAAGGACCAGTGCGCGGTCCTGCAGCTGGGAAGGAATAACCCCAGGCACCAGGACAGATTAGGGGTTGACCTGCTGGAAAGCAGCTCCGCAGAGAGGGATCTGGGAGTCCTGGTTGACAACAAGTTAACCATGAAACAGCAATGTGTCCAAGAAGGCCAGTGGGATCGTGGCCTGCATGAGAAGGAGCGTCACCAGCAGGTCGAGGGAGGGGGTCCTCCCTCTTTAATCACCTCTGGTGAGGCTGCACCTGGAGTATTGTGTGCAGTTCTGGGCTCCCCAGTACAAGAGGGACAGTGAACTTCTAGAGAGGGTCCAGCGTAGAGCCACAAAGATGATTAAGGGACTGGAACTTCTGTTGTATGAGGAAAGACTAAGTGAGCTGGGCCTGTTTTTCCTGGAGAAGAGAAGGCTGAGAGGAGATGTGATCAATGTGTTAAAGTACCTGAGGAGTGACTGTAGCAGGGATGGGCATAGGCTCTTCTCTGTGGTGGCCAGTGACAGTACAAGGGGTAATGAGTGTAAGTTGAAACAGGAAGTTTCATCTCCATGTGAGGAAGAGCTTCTTTCCTGTGAGGATGATAGAGCACTGGAACAGCTGCCCAGAGAGGTTGTGGAGTCTCCTTCTCTGGAGATCTTCCAAACCCACCTGGATATGACCCTGTACCATGTGCTATAGGTGACCCTGCTTGAGCAGAGGGGTTGAACTAGATGATCTCCAAGGGTCCTTTCCAACCTCAACGATTCTGTGATTCTGTGTCTAAGGTGTTATTATCATCAGTGTACACACATTGCCCTTCCCACGTACAAAGAGCCAGTTACTTCATCACAGATGGCAACTAGATAGCATGAGCAGTAAATCCAAATTGACTGATGCCTTGCAGGAGGATTTGCTCCAGATTCTGCTTGGGTCCTGATGGGTCCACTGGTCTGTAGTTCTGAGATCCTCCTCCTTCTGCTTCTTGAATATAGGCATAATATTAGCCTTTTTCCAGGTCTCAGGAGTACTCTGCAGTGCCTTCAAATGACCTTTCAAATGATAGAGAGCAGGTTGTCAATGACATTGGTCTTTAGATATTATCAACTAACCTCAAGTTTTGTTAACTTCCATATGGTTAAAAAGCAAAACAATGCAAGAAACCTCTCTTCTACCACATAATACAGCATCCTCTGGCCATTTGAGTTTGGGGCCTTCCACAGCCATTGGAATTAGAATCCCACTAATGCTAAAACACAGTCTGAAAAATGAATTTCTACTGGAGTTTACCTTCAGTGAGGGTTGAATGGGAAAATTCCCCAGAGGTCTGAGGTCAATCATTTCTAGAAGTCTTTTTTTTTTTTTTTTTTTGAGGGGGAGAGGGGATGGATCTTTTTTTTATTTTTGTATTTTTTTTAATGTTGTTGTCTCCTTTCAATAGGATCCCAAGGCCACTCAGACACAACTGAGATCAAAAAGCTGTCATGAGGTGCAATCCATTTCCAGCTATGTCAAGTTCCACCCATTTCACTGAAGCATGCAAAGAAATGCAAAGATTTCTGATGAGTTGAACTCCAGTTAAAGATATAACATGTACACATATATACATGTTACATGTTACATGTTATGCATTATGCATTACACTTTACATGTGACGTTATATAGATAAATAAAGATATAACAGGTGAACACCAAGAAAAAAAAGAATCTTTTAAGATAATTAAAGAAAGCCAAACTGAGGCATTTCTGTGAGTTAGAAATTAGCAACTGGCCTAAGGGAACAGGAACATATTTTGAAAGCAGAAACAGTGTGCAAAAAATAAATGGAGAGAGGGAGGAGGTATGCATATATGTACCAGCTGCTACTGCCTCACGTTTACTTTTGCTATCCAAGTGGAACTTCTGTGAATGCTATTTCATTATACCTAATATTTTGGCAAATAAATTTGAAACATCAACCTTTAACATAATGAAGAAAGGCTAGGGAAATAGACAAAAAAACAAAAAATGTAAACAGTCTGAAGTAAGTGATTTCATTTTTGATCCTTACAGGGAACTTGGAGAGGAAAAAAAGCTGCCTGTGCTAATTTCCAAAAGACTCCAGCTGTTTTGTTTAGTTATCTCTTATTTCCTAGACACAGCAAACCCTCTGATTTTCTAAGGTAATTTCATCAGATTGGACAATGTGACCTTAAATAAAGTTGAGCTGATGACTTGAATGTCCTTTTTCTGTGTTGCACCATTGCGTATGATACTGGTGATCAACCTAGTAATTTACAAAACAGATTTTATCAGTTTGCTATAGAAGTCAGGGACAAAAATAAAATATCCAGGGACAAAGGTTCAAATTTAGAGACAATCTTTGAAGAAGATGGATTAATAACTGAAAAATCTATTAATTTTAAACATAAAAATGATATGTGAGTTCTTGAACAGAAGCAAAACCTTCACAACATTTGAGAAAAAAAAGATTTTATTTTTTAGCTTTATAGTGTAAAATCTTGTGAAGAGAAACAGAACTTATGAAAGGACTCCACATTTAATTTTTATAAACATTTCAGAAGAGAAAGGGAGGCAGAAACAGCATGCAATAAGCAATCTATTAAATATATATAAACTTTATCCTTGCTTCTAGTACATTCTAGGATAGCACAATTATTTTGAGTCCATTCTTTTTAAAAATATTTTCTGGAAATCGATAAACATTTGTATCATTTATTCCTCCTCAAAACCACTGAGAATTGCAACAGATTTTGGAGAAGAAGAAGAGTACTTGCCTTACTTGTATAGCATGGTACCCTTGCTGTAGCAAAAACTTGAGTGATGGATCTCATTTACTGTTTACTTTGTGAGATGAATCAATCGTGATGAATCCAGTAAAGTGCGGTGCACGCTCTACATTTGTGTGCTTTGGATGATAGCAATATTATCCAACAGTCTGATAGGTAGCAGGGTAAACAATGATGTGAGGGCCCTGGATTGACCAAAATCCTACCATGGGACCTGGAAAGGTAATGGAGAAAAGAGAAATCTGGGAGTGGTATAGTAAAATACATGTCAAATTCAGGATGGGACAAAGCCTGGGATTGTCAATAATCCAGGAGCACTCTGTGGTCTGACAGCAATCATGTCTAATTCTTAGATTTCTGGAACAATTTGACCAGAGGAAACAAAAAATTTCAAGTGAAAGAGAAGAGGGCAAGTGAAAAAAAAAGTGGATTTTTTTTACCATTGTTTTGCTTTCTCATCTGTGACAATTAGGGTTTTTTTTAATAGCTATTTCAGTTTCAGGAAAGGACCTTAAATCATAATCTGTGATACTGGCACAGCTGAACAGACATGGGACCATAGCAGCTTTCACAAGTGACTCAAAATATTAAGGACAGTTATGTGTTCAATTTTGGACAAATGAGCTGCAGTGCTTGCCACAGATTGAAGCCTTTAAAACAAATTCTCATCTTTTGCATGCACAATTGCTTTCCTGTGTCCTTTCATGCTGTGGAATCACATCCTTGGGAATATCAGTGTACGGTGTGCACGGCTGAGCACTGCATCTTATTAAGCTTTAGCCTTTTTTTCTGACGCCATAGAGATGTTATGAAAAACTTGGGATTTCACTGTATTTGATTAACCTTATTTCTCTAAACCATGTGGCATTTCATGTTCTGTTCAGCAGCAATAATTCCCATTTATAGGGACTTTCAGTGTAATTTGTGGATTGCTGATTACCAGGAAGTTGGCAGAGATCACCCTGGAGACAGCAAAGCACCTTCCTTTCCTCATCTACCTTCAGGAATATAGTAGGTGGACTTCCATATTAGCTTCCAGGCTTGACACATATCATGAAAGATAAAGTAAAAGATCAAAAGAGGTTCCTCCAGCATCCTACAGAGCTGGAGTTAGAGTATCTCTCAAAAGAAGTGCCGTAAATTTCATTATCTGGCATCTCTTTTTCACTTTTTGTTGTAGGGAATCCACCTGTGTGTTCACTTGCAGGAACATAGCCTTGCATAGCAGAAGAGATGTGAGACATACTGTTGTTTCCTGGCTAATTACTATTTAAACACCCAAACCCAAAGCTCAGTTGTGGAGGGATGTAACATCTACAACAACATATTGTTAGTGACTTTAATGTGAAAATTTTCTCTGGTAGAGCTTTTCTGTGTCTGGTTCCTCATTATCTGGTACAATCAGATCTTGAGGGTGAGATGTAAGATGGACAAAGGGAAATATGCATTTCCTAGTTATTTTTTGGTTTTGTGGGTTTTTTTTAATCCAAATAAATACCCTGATTTTAAAGTCAGGTAAGATTGAAATAGTCTGTCAGAGAAAAAATTAGAAATAAGTAAAGCAAGAAGTAAAAGAATGCAAAACTGTATTCTAATATCCTTGGAGATGCTTAAAATGAGATACTTAGTGAACCAACCAATTTTAATAGGAAATTATCTGGAAAAATAAATGTTATGAACATTACCAGTGGGCTTTCTGTAGACAACAAACATGGTAATGAATAAGCTTTATGATAAATGCATGCTTTCCTGGCAAAGAGCAATGAAGACTTATGAAAAATGGGGCTGTCAGAATCTCTAGGTATCACACATTCAGAGTGAAATTGTATCAATGACGTTTGGGTCCCACATCCTTACATCAGAAAATAAACCCAGAAGTAATTAAATGTCATAAGTTTAAAAGTTTCTATCTTGCACCAATACATTCCAGAGAGGATGAATCTACTTTTGGCTCCAAAGCATTGACTGTAGTCACTGTAGAAACACAAATCTCACAAAAGACTGCACAATTCTCTTTTGCTACCCTAGCCTTGACTGGAGATATACTGCATCTTGTGCTACATAATCTGCTGGGGAGATGGTGAATACAAGAAAAACTTCCATGATATCCTACTTACCTACCCACTCACTATATTTCTGTCTGTTGCTTCTGCTGATATTACTGGTTTGAAGGTGGAACACTTTTTCTTCAGAGAACATTTGGTGAAAAGAAATAAGCTTAAAGTTAATTAAATGAGGTGTTTTCAGACTAGAAATGCTTTGTCCTTAGTGAATTTCTTCCTGTGGAAGTTGTCTTTGATGCTACCACTATAGTAGGAGTTGCTGCCAGTTCTTGTGTTAGCTAAGCTTCAGCTAACTAAGTTAATAATAGTCAAAAACCACCTGGTGACAACAGAGACTAATAGCAGACAATGAGATAATTTAAAATGTGCATTAATTTTGATTCTCTATTGGCTTCTGTAACTACTAACAAAGTAGTTTGTTGATATAAAGTTAATCTAAAATGCCCCTAGTCTAACTGAAAAAAAAAAAGTTTTCCAGAAATCAAGACTATAATTCACACTATGCTTTATCTGAGATGTAAAGGTGCAAGAGGAAAAGTAGATAGTTCACATATGTAGTCATTCAAATATTTCTGCCCATCTTACCTACTTCTGCCAACTATGCTCAAGCTCAAAACTATTCAACTTGTCCATGTACAACACCTGAACCTCTTAGGTGGTATCAACATTATACATGTGAAATGACAGCTAGCCACCTACCGATCATCACCAGGCCCAGTGGAGGAAGGCACAGTTATCTGTGGTTCCCCAAATATCGTCCAGTGGACAGCAAACTAATCCATGACCCCGAAGTTCACACGAAAGTGCTACACTTCTCCAGCCATCTATCTACCTCTTTTCTTCCACCACTGAACCGCCAGCACCAGTCCCAGCTCTGTCTGACACACGCCATCCATGCCTTAATGAAAGCCAAGCTCACGGCTTTCCCACGCACCCAAATAAAGACTAAAGAAGGAATCTGCTGGAGGAGAAAGTCTTCACAGACAGAGGTGAAAGTCTGGGGTACTGTGGAAGCAGGGTTAGAGTCCTTGGTGTTTTCCATGAAAGCCAAAATGGTGTTTATTCATAGCTGTATCACACTTTAATAAAGAAGGGCCTAGCAGACCCCTTTTGACCATTCCCTTTCAGCAATTTGCTTCTGTATTAAGCCTGATCACTTGCTTGCAGTTAAGGCCATGGGTGTATGAACTGATCCATCTATGACGGATCAGGCTATCAAGTGAAGATAACTGAGTTTTAAAAAGCTGTGAACACATGGCAGTCCATAAAGACATTATAGTAGTATTCTAAGGATGTCAATTTAATGTTGAATGAATGAGAACAATCCTCTTATGCTTTCAAGTTTCTCTCTCTTCGTCTGTGCGTATTGCTCATCTCTCACACTTTCTCATACATCACCCACTAGTTTGTGGGCAGCTACCCCAATATTATTCACTTTGGATTTTTGTCTTGAGCACCATCCCTCTCTTTTTGCCTCAAGTATACTTTCCAGGGAGATTTGATTTGAAAACATTGAAGTATGAAGATTCATTGCTTCTTAGCAGCCTGATTTGCTAGTGCTTATCACTTCACTTTGTAGTTGTCCCCAGGATCAGGAATTAGATTAAACCGGCTTCAGACTTTTCTTGTTAAGAGTTTGTTAGTGCATAATCTCTTTGCTACTTAGAGACATCTTGCATTCATAGAATACCCCTTATTCTTAAGATACATATATTGGTACATATAAAGTATTTGTATACCTTAGCCATGCCAGCTATATTCTCTCCCCAGCATAGGCATTCAGTTTCTTATGAGATTCTTAGTGACTTTCAATTTATTATCAATTTTGAGTTCCTCTCCTCCCTGATTTCTTCCTTTTCTTTGCCACAGACAGATGTTCCTCAGAATGTGGAATTTCTGCCAGCCTTTCCTCCAATGAACTCCTAAAGAATGACTCCTTCTCCCTTCCATTTTTCTGCTTTTATTTGTCCTTCAAATCAACTTCACTCAAATTCTTTCAGCTTTGGGAAATTATGTACACCTGGTGTTTTTCACCATCTGAGATTGTTCTCTATTTACCTATAGTAGATACAATAGGTCACTATCACTGCTTCCTAAGCAGCAATGATTAATGCTTCCAGCACAGTGATTAATTATCTTCTGAAATTAGATTGAAACATAAGATACCTCCTGATGGGTGCAGTAACACTTGTATTGGGAGACCAATCACTTACTTACAAATTTTAGAAGAGCTAATGCCATGGCCTGAATTATGCTTAGCAGCCTGAAAGGCTGTGTGAGAATATTTACAAGGGAAACCATGGAAATGGTTGGGGTGAGAAAATCCACAGATGACAGTAAGTCTCTGAAACTAAATAAGGAGACAGAGTGTTGAGATAGAAGAGCCATCTAATGATATGTTTTTCTGTGGCATCAAGCTGGCTAGAGGCAGATGAACAAACTAGTCTTTTCATTCAGAAAAAAAAGAGATCTTTTTGATTATGAGTAAGATTGAAATGTGTGGGAGAAGCAGAATGAAATACACTTTCTGTATTTTCCTGAATACCAGAAAGATGGAGTTCTGGTTTCTGCAGGTGACCAGTTTACCCACAGACAAAATTAAAGTACTGCCAAAACTAGCTAGGCACACCACTGCTGCAGGAACACTCGAGCAGGTCAACAGAAGCTCCAGCTACCTCATCTCCCAGTAGCTAAAAAGTAGCTAAATAACTGGGACCAATCTTCAGACTTTTTTCGAAGTTTCCATATCAGTCAGTAATTGGAAACGCTAGTGTGATTTGCCAGTTTTAAACTGGAAACTTTGAGATTAATTTGTAGTTAAGGTGTAGGGACCAACTTATATGAATAACGTTGATGCCAACTCATCTCACAAGCATTGAGGTGCCAAAAGCTCCTGAACGAAACTGAGTGTGATGAGCTGGAAAGGCAGCTGAGCCTGGAGCCAGGAGCCTGACCTGTAGCCTGGGGGTTTCTCTTCCCTTGCAATCTGCTGTAAAGAGCTGGCTGCAACTCACTAACCAGCTCTGAGAGCTGTGGCTCTGCCCCCAGCTGAGGCAGCAAGGCTGCTGCACAATTGGATTTGTTAGAAGAAATTACTAAAAGCAGTACGGAACAAGGCAGTAGTTTTAAAATAGTATTCTACTTTATTTTTCCTTCTTCAATTTTTAAAGTCTTTTCAGTTACTTCAGCTTCTTGGCTACAGGATCCCATTGCTTTTGTTATCTTTGACAAAAAGATGGTATTTCAAGTGAATTTCTCACAGAGATAAGAAAGTATTAAAAATACAAGCAAACCATAATATCTACTGGAACAGAAAAGAATGCTGTTATTACTGAGATGGAAATAAACTTTATACTATCCAATGTTTGTTCCTGTTCTTATATAAGAACAGAGTTCATTCCAACCTCTTCTTCTTAAAAAAAAAAGTCATAGCAAAACAGCAAAACTACCTTTCTAGAGAACATAAAAGTTTATTAAACAAAAAAAAGTGTTTTTTCAACTGTTATCAATTCTGCTAAATCAACACAGGCAAATGGAATATTATCCATCTTTCTTCTTCTTTCCATTTGCCTGATGAAGAAACAATTTGAAAGCAAAAATATTCTCCAGTGTTTCTCCTTGTTAATTTGCAATGGTATCAGCAGGGAATTCTGATTCTATTGGAAACCCGGAGTTGTGCAACCTTCCACTGTTGATTAGGAAATCCCAGAACCAGTACTAGTCCTCTCATAACCATCTCTGTTCCATAGCTCTCATTACAAATCTTTTTTTTTTTTTTTGTCTATTAAAAATTCCTATTTTCAGAGAGTTAGTTTTCTTTCACTATCTACACTGAAGAAATTACTGCTTTGTAGGAATGAAATGAATGTAGGAACTCCGCCCACTGCTTCTGCTTTTAAGAGGCAAATTCATAGCTGTAATTTGCATTGAACATAAAGCAATATAAGGCTGCTCTTGGACTTTATGGGCTTTTTTGATAGAAATGAAAATATCATACATCTGACTAAAATGGGTTGAATGGTTCAATGCACAGAGTGTTCTTTTTATCAGTAAACAGCATGTGAAAAATGAAACACTGATTTAGTCTAAAATTGAAACCTCTCAGATACTCTCCTGCTTGGAACTATTTAGCTTTGGGCTAAAGTCACGGGCATTAGCAAGTCTTTCCTTTGGAAATACACAATGTCATCATTAACATAAAAGAAAAGACCATGTTTCTAACAAAATAGAAGAAAACATCAGTAATCCTCAAATAAAGGAAACCAGAACCCTATCTGCTTCAGCTGAGGGTGCACAATTCTGCTCAGCTCAAGCTTGTGCCTGTAATTCACTGGGAGAATGCAGGCTGCATGTAAAGTACTTGTGATACGGATGCATCATCCCTGGAGACTTTCCTATTGTCTCTCAAGAAATAAATCAATCTAATTTAATGTGTGGTATGTGATTACACAAGTGATACTGCAAGAAGTTTGGGCAGGTAGTAATCTATGGAAGGAGAACTTTTTTGTAAATTCTTTTCCTATTTCAGTAACAGAAAGATAAGAAAGGCTCTTCTCCTTTGGAGTGTATGTTGGAGTCCTGGAGATACAAAGGCATAAAACCTCTTTCTGCTTAGCTTTTATATAATTTATACCCATACATAAGTCATTCTTCAGTCAGTGAGTGGTCTTACTAATTTTTTTTTTTTACTTAACTTTTTTAGGCTAATATTAGTCTGTAAATTATGATCATAAAGGGCTTTTATTTGCGAGCTCAATAAATGAAGAAGTATATACAAAGGCAAGATAATAGAGAACAAGTCCAATTATAGTTCTTTTTGTTCAAATATAATTTAGATAACAGCACTTCCAGAGGTCTGTAAAGTTTTGTTCTCACACTGCTCTTAATCCAGAAGACATGCTGCTCCCCAAGAACACGTTGAAGAAGTGTGACATGTATAGCCAACCTAGCTACACCAAGTGCTTCTTGCAAAACAGAAGTGTTTGCATTATTTTTCCTCCCTTGAGAAAGGCAGAACCACCCTCTACCACCTTCTTGTCCTTACTGGGCTTACAGCTGTTAAAGGTAACCTATACAAATTAATGTGCTTCCAGTCTCTTTTCATTTTGCTTTTTTTTTTTTTATTAGAAAAGCCATTTTATTTGCAGAACTCTGTCACATCTCACACCGTCTAAGAAAAAACTATATGTCAGAAACTCACTAACTACACAGTCTATACAGTCTTGATTAGTTTCCACTTAGGCCAGTGGAGATGCTGTGTTTAAAAGTAATGTGCTTAAAAACAAGATTAAAAAAATATTGCCACTATTCATCATTAAATTTGGTCTCATCCAGTTTAGTGCAATTATTTAAAATTGCAAAATATAATGCTGCTATCCATAACAGATTATGATAGTTTGTGTTAAGCTTTGTAGCCCTCCATTCACACTATTCCAGGTGCCATGCCAGTATTCCCTTTCTAAAAGCTAAATATGCTTATTTTGTCTATTATAGATGAGTAAAAATTCTTGTTACTGTTGGTCAAATGCAAAACCAAACATGAAAATTTATCATTTTCATAATGCAAATACTCATAGAGCCTTGCAGTAAATTAGGTTGGAAAATGAATAACAAAATGGCAATGAAGCATTTATTCATAAAACATAACTGTCTTATGCTTCCATTTCTTTTACTACAAGGCATATCTCTGAATGCTCTCAAAAGCAGAGGAAGGATGCACAAAAAGAGCAGGCTATATTGTTACTATGCAATTCTCATGCATACTTATCTCTGTTAATATCAATTATATATTTTTTCCTCGAAATGGACAAAAAATACTAGTCCTTAATAAGAACTTCCATTTCTGCCCCTAAGTCCTCTCCAATATCAGATCACACAAGTAGGTTTTTTAGAAATAGATTATTTACTTCTCATTTATCTCTGCACAATTTAAAAAATAGTTTTCTGGTATTTTCAAGAACCATCATACCTCATCAGGGATCTACACTTGATTTCTGAGAGTCAAACCTGGTCTATTTTATATGCAATCTCACAGATAGCTGAAAAAAAAATGTTTTAAGAGTGACTAAAGCAGAGACAAATGTACAATGAAATATAAAATACATCTTTGTATGTTTTAGATATAGAATTAGAAAATGTGGTTCAAATTCAAAAAACTCAAACTGAATGATAGTTCATCATCTTACTCTACAAATTGAAAGTTAACACAGACATTATTTCAAAAACTTAATCTATTTGTCATTAGTGGGACATATTAGCTAAAATTCTATGATACCAAGTGCTGCGGTACACTAAGAATTAGAAAGAAATGAATTTCTTGATTCTTCAATATTTGTGTAAAGGGCAGAACCTGAGTGAGAGGATTCTCTCTCGCTTTTCTATTAAAGGACCTGTCAGTAAGTCTTTCTCCTGGGGTTTGAGGATGACCCATATTTGCTCTGCACTCTACCAAATCTGCTCTAAACAGGAGACACTGACTGTATACTAGCAGTTAAGTACCACTGCGATTCATCAGTATTTTATATTGTTTTCTACACTGGAGTGGTGGAAAAAGCTAGCAGCAAGATACAATGTGATACCAGAAGATTCCCAAAGGAACTAGAAGAGCATGAGATAAGGTCAAAACCTGGATGAATGCTGAAACACAGGATCCCAACTACTCCTTACTTCAATCCGCTGTGCCCTGGTGATTTATATAGTGGGTTTATATGGTTTTCCAAAGGCCTAAATATATGCAGCAAGATGAACAAATTTTCCTGATAGTTAGATACACCTTTTTTCCAGCACAGATATAAGAGAAACTGGTCCAAATCCTATTTTGCCTTTGGTTTAAATTTCAAAACACAGTTATAGTTGAAGGAAAGAGCACATATTCCACATTACAGACATGTTTGGCTACTTTTCTGTCGCGTAGTCTAACTTTAGGACTAATTCTTGTATTAGTTTAGGAAGCTTTTCCCAACTCCCAATACATATAGCCTTTAAACTGATTTCACACTTGAGTATTTCACTAAGCAGAACAAATTTCTGAATCTTACTGAGGTCTATGTTCATGGATTGAAATTCACAGGATTGGCAAGACTATCAGGAATGTTTGTGTTTTTTTCTGATATTTAATGCTTCAGGCTGGCCAGATCTCAGGTACTGGTGACAGCAGTTCTTACTCCAAGTATCAGAAACAACAGTACTCAAATAACACTCGTTAGCTCATGTCAGAGCAGATACAAGCTCAGATCACATCCAAGTAGATTACTCCATTTTCTAGGAGCAGTCAGTTTTATCACAGGATAGCACTGTTTAGCTGGCATGTGTCCTGAGTTAGTCACACTGTATCTTAGACTGCTTTGCATGCAACTTTCTGGTTACCTGCTATGACACTAAAGGAGGTTTTTTTGGGTAGCTTCCTACATCTGACATTTTGTTTAAGGGTTCTGGCTCCAACCTGGAAAGCAGTCTTCCAAGAAGCATCATCCCACTGCATTTCATGGCAGCACTATCAGGGCAACACTCTCACCTTCCCAACACAGTCAAGAAGGAAGTAAGCAAGGAGTCCATTACAACACATGGCTATATTCTTAGAAATTCTTAAAGCTGATGAAGATGGATGTCTCGAAGCTGTTCAGCTTTGATATAGCACCAAAGGTTGTGATTAGAGTAATGACTGCTGGTAGACGGTCGTGCTGTGAATACGGCAGGACTGCTAATGCAGACGAATCTCAGGGCAGGGAAAATGCTCATGGGTAAGCTGAGCACAAACCTCTGACTCAGAAAACGACCAATGCAGGAGCATCCCAAACCTGGCACCACGAGTACTTGCCAACTTTTAGAGATGCTGCTGTTATTTTTTCCTTTGGAAATGAGTTCAAGTTGAATGAACAATTCAGCAAAGCAGTTCAAAAGGTAACACCTGGCCTGTGCTGGATTTTTAAGCCACGAGAGGTCACAGAGAGCTTTTCTGTCATTGGCTTCCATGCCCTACATGGGCATCATTGGTGTAGCTCCTAAGCCTTAATTGCTGTATCTTTTGTCCTGGCCAGACACATATTGCAGTCAGTGCTCAGGTGTCTTTCTCAGCTATACTGCAGCCTTTTACTGGAGACTGCAAGCACCTTGATAGTATCTTCTCTACTAAAGATGATCGGCAAAGATGTGTGGCAAATGTCTTCCACAAATCTGTCTTCTTCTCTGTCTAGAAAGCTGTCATAGACAGTGCCAAATTTGAATCCGTGCACTCCGTCTGCACTGGCTTCACCAAGACTTTGAAGTTCATTCAACTGAAACACTGTACATCAAAAATCTGTCATTTACTGTCTGACCGGCTGCTACTACGTCATGAAGAGTGGGCAGATCACTTTGACAATGTAAGGAAGGGTCCAGTCTTGCTCTTTACCAGGATCTCACTGGCCTACAATGAAACACTCATACGATCAGCAAACAGATGGCAGAAGGCTGAGAAGGCCAAAGAAAACCTCATTATGACTATGTATGGTCACTGTGGCTTGTTTACACACCCACAGAAGGCAGAAAGACCAAATGCTAAGCCCTGACAGATAATTTTATGAATAGCTACTAATGACCACTTGTTGTGTGAAATTGGGCATGTGTTGAACTGAAAGAAATCAAGTATCATTAGCTACATTTCTCACTGTTTTCTGCAGCTTGCTTTTTCTCAGAGTACAGGCTCCCAGCTGCAGGCAATCCAGATGCTTCTCTTTCATCTCAAGGACTCCAGAAACAATAATTGCATTCCATTCACTGAACAAAAGAATAAAAAAAGACAAAAACAGTGTAAAACAGAGACCTCCTTGCTCTTAAAATGCACTAAAAACATGGAGTTACTTAGAGATACAAGCAAACACAAGAACCGTGGGTTAAGAGCATCAGAGCAAGCTGACCTAAGTACTAAACTCACCACTGCAAAACAAGGAGGGCCTTGAGAAGCTATAGGCTTTTACTGTGCTCCTTGGTTGGAGATGTGGGCTGAAAAGGGTCTTCGAGACTGGACTTGTTGAACGTGGAGACACGTGAGATATGGAGGGCAGACACCCATCACTGGCCCAGCTCCATTAGCTGCCAGGATGTGTGGATGTGTTAGAAAGGATGATTTCTCACTTGGGATATCACATGTCCATTTTGATAAACTTTCTCTTACTATCATCACAGTATCTGTATCCATGTTACCTCTAACGTGATTTTGTTCTTGGGCACCAATTGGCTTGTGATCTTGCTCTTGACAGTCCAAATGATCTATGAATAAAAGCCACAAAGAGTACAGGAACACTAGTAACCCCTCATTCTGGGAGCAAGAATGAAATCTGAGGTGATTTTAATCACATAGCTGAAGAATAAATTTCAATGTCTGATAAAAAAAAAGGGGGGGGGGGGAAAAAAAAGACCATTTGACTCTTGACAAAACTCAAAATATAGCTAAAAATATAGTCTGCCTGACTATTTAGATAACAGATAGGAGTTTGTTTGTGTTCTTTTATTTATCTTTTATTTATCTTTTATTTATCTTTATCTTTATCTTTATTTATCTTTTATTACTTCCTCAGGCTCCAAATACATTTCCCTATAGAGAAGCTTAAAGCTCTGTCTTTATCTGTACCTTGGGCGCTAAATTAAAAACAAACAAACAAAAAAAAAACAACAAAAAAGAGAGGCTAGAATTTCTTCTATAAAGCAATGGGATAGAAACTGTTGATTGAATAAACAGTTTAAGTACTTAACTCTTCCACATTTGCTGGCAGTTTTGTTGATAAATATGCCCATTATCAATATATTTCTTGGACTATTTCCATATATTTTAAATTGAAATGTTAATAGATGTAAAAAAAATCTTTGTATTATATTGTTGTGCAAGTTGAAGCAAGAGCGAAGAAAAATACAGGAAACAAAATGGAATCTGATACATTTTTAAGCAGATCAGCAGATCTGAGTCTTCCTTATCTCCTTGAAAGTGTTCAGAAAAATCATAGTAGGTGCCACTCTGACCCGTTTATGCTTTGCTCTTAGAATAATAAATAGTTAAGAGACTAATGAATTGAGCTAGTAAATGGCAGTGCAAGGTCATGCATGTATTTTGCATTCCTACATTTTGGAAATCTTTCTGTTAGTAATCAGCTATTTAAATTATTTTAAGGCTATCTTATTTAGCTATTTTTTCTCTACTTTTGTTTTTCTTTTTCTTCTTTAAGCATTGGCAGACAACAACACATTTACAGATCAGGAGATTCCAGGTCACTGCTTGTCCAGATAGGTTTCTTATATTTTCCAGCTGTTATGCCAAAAATCATTGTCAGCATAGAGGCCACATACATAGTAACAGCATTTAAGAGTGTGAGGCAGAAATGAACAGAATCAGCATCAGTAGAAAGCAACACAGGCAGGCAGTATGGAAAGCTAAGTTGCAATATGCCACACCAAGCGCTTTCTTAATACTGCTATAGCCCTGCTGCTTTCTTCAGAGATTGCTAGAAAATCTCTGCACACCTGAGAAATTCACTTGAGAAAGCTAAAGCAGATCGAAACACAAGTGTACACTCTCACTATCATAAGGAGAGCATTTCATAGGTTCATACAAACCAGAGAAAAGCAAATCAATCTTGGTATTGCACAAGCAAGTGAGGCCCTTTCCTCTTCAACTTATTTGGCCCCTGGTTATTATCTATATTTCAGAAGCAGAAATCTACTAGTAACTGGTATAACCACTGAAAAGTACTAACTGCTGCTTGATGTCTTCTCAGCAGTCCACTTACTTCAAGGCTCAAGAGTTCAGCAATGCTGAAGGTAAAGCCACAATCAGAAAACATCAAGCAAAATGCTTTAGCCATCACAAATCCATCTGTGGATATAATACTTGCTGACTTTACCAGATGATTCTCCTTTCATGATGCAAGTTCCAGAAATACACATGCAGAGGTGAAAGACCAAGAATAACCTCACTACATCTACTTCAATTTAAAGTTTGTAAAGGAAGCTGCAGTACAGCTCTACTTGCTCTGCTGTAGGCTCATACTGAGGAAAAATGAAGGACTACATCCATATCACGAAAATGAAGGAGGATATCCATTCTGTATAGATATTCACAGCTTACAGTTGCCAGAAGAGTCCTCCAGTGTTGCATCTGGCATTCCAGGGGCATTCATCAGCTGCATTTCAACCCTCCCTGTCCCAGACTCAGTAAGGACAAGTGCAGAGTTCTGCACCCGGGGAGGAATAATCCCAGGCACCAGGACAGATTAGAGGTTGACCTGCTGGAAAGCAGCTCCGCGGAGATGGATCTGGGGGTCCTGGTTGACAACAAGTTAACCGTGAGGCCGCAGTGTGCCCTTGTGGCCAAGAAGGCCAATGGGCTCCTGGCCTGCATCAGAAGGAACGTTGCCAGCAGGCCAAGGGAGGGGATCCTGCCGCTCTGCTCAGCTCTGGTGAGGCTGCACCTGGGGTATTGGGTGCAGATCTGGGCTCCACAGTACAAGAAGGATATTGAGCTTCTAGAGAGGGTCCAGCATAGAACGACAAAGATGATTAAGGGACTGGAGCATCTTTCTTAGAAAAGAGTAAGTGAGCTGGGCTTGTTTAGCCTCAAGAAGAGCAGATTGAGAGGGGATCTGATTAATATGTATAAGTACCTGAAGGGAGAGTGTAGGGAGGATGGGACCAAACTCTTCTCGGTGGTGGCCAGTGACAGTACAAGGGGTGATGGATACAAGGGGTAATGGGCATGTGAGGTTCTATTTCCATAAGAGGAAGAACAACTTTCCTGTGAGGGTGACAAAGCACTTGGAACAGGCTGCCCAGAGAGGTTGTGGAGTCTCCTTCTCTGGAGATCTTCCAGACCTGCCTGGATGTGACCCTGTGGCATGTGCTGTAGGTGTCCCTGCTTGAGCAGAGGGCTTGAACTAGATGATCTCCAGAGGTCCCTTCCAACCTTAACCATCCTGTGATTCTGTGTGATTCTATGATTCTGTGATATATCTCAGGAAAAAACTCGCTCTAACTCTATTTTGACTTCCTCCCTCTTTCCTTCAAGTCCTTTTTGCACTTCTACAGGCTGATTTTGTTCTTAAGATACAGCTACTGAAGAATTTTACAAGAACAACCCTTTTTACCAATTTTCTAGCCTTCTCCTTCAATTTGTAAGTCGTCTTTCATTTCCTCAAACTGACTACAGCTTTCTGTGGCCCAGTTAATTTACCTAAATTTATCCAGTTAATCAGGGTCGTTCCTCAGTGCTCAGCACTAGGGCAAATTTATTTCTACTTAGCAATGACAAAAAGGAGTGCTGCCACACACACACCTGCACTTTACCTGTCTGATATTATTGTATTTAGGGCAGGGCAAAACTGCACAGCACAGTGGCCAGAGGACTCTGTGTGGGATGAATGAATGGGAAATACTACCAGCAAGAGGTGTTCCAAGAGGCGTATTAGTGGTCCGAAGTCATAGCACACAGCTACAGCATTTAGCAGCCCCAAGACATTTTGCAACAGAAATTCCTGACAATTTTATCATAAAAATCCAGATTCAATTTAACTAATATTTGGAAGCCTGAATTTATAACCCTATGCTGGAATCAATAAGATCACAGCTGCTCACAGATTGCAGGATATTGCTGTTTATTACTGACACTGCTGTTTATTTCTGAAATAATTTCTTTTTAGAAAAAGAGGAAGTGAGAACAATAGTGAGATGATTCTTTTGCCACCCAACAGCACCTTAGTGTCCAAGCACTGAAGTGTGCTAACAGCAACCAACTAACTTCTCCAGATATCCAGCAAAAGGAAAAACATGTTCACCAGTCCTCACACCAACCCCTGCGATGAACACTATGCAAGGACTTTCATCTTCAGTGACGTGCTGCTGTAGTATCTAACTCCCAGACCTTTTGCAATCTTCCGCAGTATTTGTTGTGAGAAGGCATTGCTTGGAAACGCATGTGTTTTCTAAATGATTCTTGTTTGAAGAAAAAGAACAGCAGCACAAGTCTCAGAATTCAAAATTACTTCTTTCTCAGTGGGGTAAAGCAAACTAGACAGAAATAAAATTATATTCTCATTATAATCTGTCAGCATGTGGGTATGCCACAAAGTGTACTAAAAACATGAGAAATATTTTAGTTCAACTCTGTTTAAGAGAAGAGAAAGACGTATGTGTATACGTTTGCAGAACATATCAAGCCATTAATGATTATCAATAAGTACTACTTTTGGAGTTTTTTGGTATATAGTTTACAGAATGCAAACAAAAATTTTAGTAAAAACAATGTAGTGCTGAGGAAAAGCCTCAAGAAAAACGTCACATCAGAGCTGGAGTAGTTCCCTTATCTAAACACTGTAAAATGTTTAGAACAGGCTTAAAATTACAAATTGAAATTACAAGGAAGACACTGAGCACTAATTTAAGCTTAATGTTTCTGTGTCCATTTAAATTAATCTGCGGATTCCTTTATAGCTAATAACCAGAGGCAAGAATTTCCATGGAGCAAAATCTAAAGTATTTGCTTCTTCTCCAAAAACAAATCAAACTGAAAATTTGAAGGCTGGAGTAGAAGAATAAAAAAAGATTTGGAAGTCTTAAAAAAATCAGTTTCAATTGAAGTTCAATTCAATTGAAATTCCTTGAAAATAATATTTTTTCTTTTTTTTAATTGAAAAAATATGGAACTATTTGTGATGAATCCATGTTAATGGTGAATTTATTCTTGAAGACATTCTTCTCATGCTTCGGAGAATTGCAGCTCCAAAGTCTTTGTCCTTTCTATGTGGGCCAGGTACCCCAGATCTCACTCTTACTTCAGTAGAGGAATTAAGCACACTGGACCTGGATGACACATGGGGACTTGTCTCTGCTATATATTCTTCTAAGGAACACAATCCATAAGAGAACTATGGGTACAAAAAAGTCAAACACAGTTCCCAAAAAGGAATGAGCAAAAATCAAATCCTGTTGTGCAGAGTTCATCTGGAAAAAAAAAAATTAAAAAGATAGAAATACAAGGGGAAAAATTAATGGTTTCAAAGCATTTCACAAGACCTTTTCGTGTCTTTACCATCACTGCCCTCATGAACTGTAGAAGGAGTGGGCAGAGCACAATTCACCCTGGACAATGTGTGAAATGCTCTGCAACTTCAACCATCCCCAAGCTGTAGTCGGGGTGTTTAACGCACTTCCATGTGAGGAGCAGATGGCTCCAGGCCTTTCAGACACGCATCTGAGGAATGTTTGGCCAACTAGGGAAGAGATCACTGTAACGCAAGGGCAATGAAAGAAGGTGTCTCGCAGCCCTGCCCAATCTCTGTCATCTGTGGACGTGGCCAGACAGATTCTGGCAGAAGGCCTCAGGGGCCTCAGGAAATCATCAGGCAAAAAGAAACACTGGAGTCATGATGCCTAGCCGGTTGAATTTGGTGGCTACTATTTTTGCCCTCCAGATAAGCACTGAAGAGGTCAGACTCCTATTGACCCATGCAAAGGAAAAATATCCAGGACTTTCATAAGCGAAGGAATCTTCCCTGAAGAACGGCCTACAGGTTGTCAGTTTATATAATCTTTCTGTAATGCAAATTAACGGGAAACATGCCTTTCTGGCTCACAGAAATAAGTATACGCTATACAAATTCTGCTGATCCGCTAATGAAAGTGTAAAGTAAGTCTTGGTTGCGGTATAGAAGGATTTCTGTGTGGGCTGAAGGAGCTACTTCTCAGCACAGGAAGTCAAACACTGCTAACCTGCAAACTGGGAAACTGCACTGTGATGCCAAAGGAAATTTCTACCTTCAGAACCTCCTCACTTGAGTCTATATATTAGGAGAAGGAAAATTTGTAAGTCCTGGATTGGCAGCTAGCTATAGATTTGCCAGACATTGAGAAACACAGTGACAACATCACAGCTGGCCAAAGTGCACATTAAAAGTGAAACACAGAGTTTTGCAAAATTGCAATGTTTGGCTTTGGAGAAATCAGTGCTATAGCCTCAATATGGGTATCCATGTATTATGATTGGAGATTTTCAAGTCAAGTTACAAACGCTTCAGAACTGACCCTTGTGTAACATAACGAAGCTGAAAAGTAGTGGTTGTTGTTCAAATTGCACCTACAAGTGACATCATGTATGCTACTTAATTAAATTTCCAGCAAATTCCCTAAAACATTGCTGTATCTTGAATTTAAGGGCTAGTGAGTTGTTTATTACAAGCACACAGAGACAAACACATTTCTGAGCGACTAAATGGTGTAGAAGGGCCTGGGGAGGCTGAAGTTCTTTCCAGATGCAATTGCTTTGTTATTATTTAATGAGTTAGTGAACTTCAGTATCTTTCAACCATATTTTAAATTTTTACTTTTATAATCCCTAGCTGCAGACCAAAAATAAAAATGTCCTATTCATTCTCTAGATTTTCTTACCAGCTTCAAACTCTTATTGCTTATGACACAAGGCAATATGATGTAATACTCCTATGGAGTACAAAAAGTATGAAAAAGATATGTTCATATTGCTACTGTCACCCCTAATAATGTTTTTGAACAAAGCGACAAAAGAGAATCCTAAAGTACTGATTGATTTCTCCTCCTGCCCCCCACTTATGGATTAGGGAAACTCACTTAGGTGGTACTATAACCCACTTGATTCCAAATTTTCCTTTCGTGCACACAGACTGCCTGCAGGTGAAAGCAGAAGGTTTAAATGAGATTGATGATCTACGCATCCAGCAGGAAAGGTTCCAAGCTGCCTAAGGTCAGTCTTGGAATATGCAGAGCTTCATCTTCAAGTCCAGGCTTGCTGGCCAGCTTGCTTGAGCAGAACCAGCAGGGCAACTCTGAAGGATGCACACAATGTTTTGGAAACATTGCCACAGCACACAAACACATCAGCTGTCCCAAAGGAAGCAAAGGGACTCATGCAACAAGTGTCTCAGTGATAGACACACTGAATGAAGGGAAACAACTTGTCTTCATTCAGGCTGGACAAGAAAGCAAAATCTGTCAGCTACCAAGCACTTCTGTCCACCTCCCATATCTCTCAACCAGCTTTCTGACTCCAAGAGAAACAACTCACTATTTTCTTAAAATATATCTTGTAAGCTTGCACTGTCCTGAGATCAGTCATTTGCTGCTTTCCTTCAAACCTGTTTCTATGTTCTTTCATGCCACCACTGTGAGTGCAGGCTGCTTGGCAGATGAAGAATGTGTCTGTGGGGAGGAGGCCCCTGGGGAGCACAGCTGGTCATGCTGAATCCAGCAAGCCATACAGGGACTTACACATCCCCTTCCTCAACACGTCTATCAAACTGAGGTCCGTCTCTGTAACACGAGGTAACCCTCAATCAGAGAAAAGCACATAGGAATGATTTAACACTGCTCCTCACATGTATTTGCCCGCGGGAGTCTATAATGACTGACACCTGTATTTCTGAGAATCTTCCATTAATTCTGCATAACTAGTGTATGATGCATGGGCCTGATGGGTAGAAATGTCAATCGCCATTAGCTCCCATTCATAATAAGGCAGAGCAAAACGGAACAGGACGTGCCAACACTTTGTGTTACAGAAGAACCCTCACCAGAGTCTAAAACTGAGATATTGCTGGATTTAAAAATACAAATGTGGGTCTCCTCCCTCATTTCCTCCCTGACATAAAAAAGTGAGGAGGAACTTTTAACCTGTGGTAACAGGAAAACGTTATAAAATTTTTATGGAGGAGAAAAGGAAGTATACTAATGAGGCAAATATGTTTCTAGTAGATCCAGAAGATATATTATAACATTTTAAACATGAGACTTGTTCAAGCTGTATCAGGAGACTGATGCTACCTTGGGATTTAACATTAAAACTAGACATTAAATCCACAGGTTATGAAGAGCATATGCCCTGCAGAGGATAGTATTAGGAACTTGTACAAAATTTAACAGGAACATTTAGATTCCAATTTGCATCTATAGAGATAGAATTGGAAAAAGATAGATTAAAATTAATTATTCTTAATAAAAATTCCTCTGAAAATTAAAGCTGTAAAGGACACTTTACAGTAGAAGAGATTAAGAAAAGAATTCTTAATATTTTGGATAGCTTTTAGGTCACTGCAAAAAAAAAAAATTACAGTGTCAGGAGCCCATATATGGCAAACTGCTATTAAATCTGCTTGAATCAGAGAAGGAATTCTAGCCTGCAGTATAGCTGAGGGTATTTAGAAAAGCAAAGGAACCATTTGATTGAATGTCTTTGATGATACCAGATTAATCAGTTTGTGTGATAGAGAAAAGCACTACAAACTTAAAAAGTAACATAAGAAGAATTATCTTTATATTTATCCTCTTCCATGGCACAGCTCACAAGTTCTCCACAATAAACGTATTCACAGTTCTCAGTGTACAGTATAGACAGTAGCAGTTTGGGGAGGCAACACCAAAATACTATGAAAACAAGAGTGTCTTAGCAAGATCTTTTGGTATATTGTCTTGACACAAGTCAGTTTAGAAGAAATTCCATGCCATACTAAGATAAGTCTGAGTCATTGCTGATGACTCAACATCATGACTCAGAAGACACAGGGAGAGCAATATCCTGAAAGAGTTTGAAGCTAAGACAGTGACTGATGTTGTGAAGTTCACACCAAGATTCAGAAAGAAGTATTGAACCTTCCCAAGATGTGGGGGTCAGGAAGAGGACAACAACATTCTCTCTAGAGAATGTTTGCAAAACCTCAGTGATTGAAAGAAAAATAAATGCAATGTTGAAAATAATAAACCAGTATAAACAAAGAAAAAATGCTTATATGTAACCGCTTAGAACACAGCAATCATAATAGCTAAGACAATCAAGATGCCTTTGCAGTATTATTAAACTATTCAGGGTTTAACCCATGTTAATGTTAATATTAATGATGTTAATGACCAAAAGGCTCAAATCAAAAATATCAGCTATGGAATTTCTTCTACTGTCAGATTTAGAAGATCACAAAGCAACAAAACAGGGAGACTTGGCTACCTGAAAGGGAAGAAACTTAAATATACCAAGACATAGACACTTTTCATGAGAAATTCTACTATAATAGCTTATAAAAGCCGTCATGAAAAATAAGCCAGGAGGACATGTGCAAACATATATAAAATGCAACCAGAGAACCACCACCTATTCCTGGTAAATAGCAGACAGACAAGATCTGGTCTGCATCTGTCCCAGGGGTAGGCATTTGGGAGGGAGGTGTGTGGGTGTGTGTATACACTGTGTATACACTGTGTGTGCGCTGCTGAGCAGCAGCATGACCAGAATAGTGTCTAGTATGCTTTGAAAGGTTACAGAAGTACTTCAGCAACCCCACTAACTTCCCACCTACCAATAAATAAATAAATAAAATTTAAAAAAGGCAGCTGCCTGTAATGAAAAGCAAGGGAACCAAATGCTAGCCTTGGTGCCAGCAAACTGGGTTTATGTTTTTGAAAAGAGATCAAACACAAGAAAACAGAGCAAGAGCACACTGAAAAGCTCTAGCTTCTGGAAAAGAATTAGAAGGAAGCTTTCAGAGTCGTCCAGCATACAGCGAGAAAAAGAGCTAAACATATACCAATATAGCCACCAAATGATATTATGGCAATGACACTAAATATGGACGAAGATCCAAACCCATAGTAAAATGTTTTTCTCTGTTGATAAGCAAAACTATCAGCACTGGTATTTATAAACTATTGTTGATCATAGAATTACATATCCTCAATTTCCATACTATCCTTCTAATATAGAGGAAATGTTCTCAGTTATTGCACTCACTCTTTGCACAGAGCTGTATATCTCTGGAAAGCCTCCTTATTAACCATGAGGTTAACTTACTCAGTTCTCTGTTGATTTCCATTTCTAGTCTAAACTGATGCAACTAAATAAAAATAAGAAAATCTAGCCAGAAAAGTTTCAATAAAATAAACAGCGTTCAGATGGTCTTCCTAAGATTTATTTTGTGAAGAAATACTGTCTTCCTGCCTTTTTGTTTAGCAATATATTTCCATAATCACAACTATATCTCATTCGGAAGAACTGCAGAATGTTAAAAATGTTAATCCTAGCAAAGGCATATAGAGAGAAAGGAATATTCCTTTCATATAAGATGATTCTACTAAGGGTCAACTGTCAATGCCTTTAGGGAAAAAATAGTTGTTCAAAAATCAGATTTAGAAGCCTGAACTATTGCTACAACTTTATTGAACCTATGTCATATTCTAAGGAGAAAAAGATTGATTTAACTCTGGGCATTTCAAAACTTTTTATTTACAAGGTTCTGCAGTGAGAAAACAACACAAGGATATAGTTATACAGGTTCTGTGTGCCATTGAGACATCTCACATGCTTAGCTAGATATTAGTTACAATTCCTTTGGATGGGATGCTTTCTCTGGATGGAGAACTCTCAAGATTACATTTCAATTTGATTGGCTATAATACCTGGTGGGAGACACAGTTCATGTTTTTACCTCAGAAGATGCTAAATAGTATTTCTGGTGCTTCCTGGTGCCTTCTGCTACCTATTTGTAGTTATTATTCCCCAGAGAACATGCACTAAAGTACCAAAGAATATAACATCTTTTTACAGCATTCTTTTGCAAAGAATAAGATATTAGTCTTGGATCAAGAGGTATGCAATCTGCTGAAGGCAATGTTTTTATGCACATGTACTCTACATCCATGTATAAATTCAACTAGAGGAAACGGCCAGAAACTGAAGCACCAAAAGTTCCACAGGAACTTAAGGAAAAATTTCTTAACAGTGAGGGTGACAGAGCCCTGGAACAGGCTGCCCAGAGAGGTTGTGGAGTCTCCTTCTCTGGAGATCTTCAAAACCCGCTTGGACGCAGTCCTGTGCCACGTGCTCTAGGTGACCCTGCGTGTGCAGGGGGGTTGGACTAGATGACCTCTAGAGGTCCCTTCCAACCTTAAGTGTTCTATGATTCTATGAGTCTACATGTTTATTGTCAGTCATATGAGATTATGGTTGTACAAGTTAGGTCAAGGGAAAGCCTGTGAGATCAGGTCAGGCTGAAAAGCTTTTCTTTGGAGAATTCTGGGGGAGAAAACAAACCATAGAATATAGCACAGATACTTTTTTGTAGATGATGATTTTTCAGGTAAATAGAAGGAAAGGGAGGAAAATGAACGTTAGTAGCTGCCTATATAAAAGTGAATTCTGAAATGAAATGAACAAAACACATAGATCAGTTTTTCTTTCTTTATAAACAGAGAAGTCCAGTAAAAGCCTAATCTACATTTCATTAACCTCTAAAAATGGCTCATTGGTTCTTCCCACCTTATAGTGAAAATTTACACTGAAACTGCAGGAAAATGTCACTAAGCAGTCATTAGAATTACAAAATGTACTTCAGAATACTTAAACACTGCCAAGTACAAAGATCAACCATCAAAATAATTGAAAATTAGGGACAAAATACTTCTTAAGATACATTTAATTTAACTTGTTGTGCTTTGATATTCATTAATTGACAAAATTCACTGCAAGTTTTGCCTTGCCTTTATTACAGACACATTGTGGGCTTTTGCAGTTTGCTAGTGATTAGGCACTTTGATAGAGGCTAAACACTGGTGCTATGAGAAAGCCAAGCAGACAGCTGATGTACACATTATTGATGAGACTCTTTAGCTACCCACACAGTAAAAGTTATGATCAAACAGGGTAGAGTTTGCATAAATTTAAGTGGGACTAATATGTGCTTTTTTCTGGGGCTCAGGGTGATCTATAGTCTTTCTCCCTTCACAGGGTCAGCAGTAGTGCTTTAAAACCATCCTGTGGAATCCTATTTATTTCACTGAGGTTATATTTCACTTGGCCCCAGAAGCTTAATTATTATCACATTTAAAGAAATAGTTTATCAGTGACCACTAAATTAATTTACTTCTGGACCTCAGGGGTCACTATGTCTGAATTAATTTCTGTAAGGGATTTAAATTGAAACTGCTCCCCTTTCATAGTAAAAATAACATGCAAGAGTATTGTGCCACCTAGACCCACCAATTTTATAACTGAACTTGAAAGCAGTGACTGCTGTATGTGCATGCCTCATGGCTAGGGAGATGTCCAGGAACAGCAGTAAAATATACAATTTTTTTTCAACTATTTTTCCTTGATTTAATTATATCTTTTCAATTTCAAATGTTTAAGCCTTTTGAAGGAAAAGTTAAAAGAAAATAAAAGGAGTAAGCTTAGTATTTTTTGAGCAAAAAAGAAAAAAATATCCAGGAAAAGCTGATTATACTACATCCTTCTGGGAAGCATTGTGTGACAAAGGAATTGTCAATTACAGAAACTTCCACTTTCAAGAAGATGATGTTCTAAGTTCATATACTTCTATATTTTTTTCTTTTTTTTTTCTTTTTCCCATGTTAATATACACCTGTAATAGCATCAATGAGCTCTATGCAGCTCTACTTTGGTAAAATTTGAGGTTGAATTTGAGGTTCTGACTATCTGGAAAATAAAGACAAGAGCTGTCAGACATCTGTGTTTGGGTAATCTACATGAAATACTTCAGAGCAGTCTGATTTTTCCAAAATATCAGATATTCCTATCATAAAAGTCCCAAATAACCCATTTTTTTTTTGCCTTTCAATAAACAGAAGCTTTTGAAACACAGTTTGAAAGAGTCTTTGCACTGATATTAGCTTTTAAATAGTTTTTTAAAAAGATATGTCTATTTTCTTATCCCAAAGCAGGAAAGGAGAATTTTTGGGAGGACTTGCAAATGCTTCTTCAAAGGGGAGGGGAGGAAAAAAAAAAGAAAAAGAAAAAGAAAGAAAACACACATGCACACACACAAAATTTGGGAAGAACAGTAATCAGTCATACAGTCTAAATGCCCAGAATGCATAGAAAGAAGGAAAGTCATTAGTTTACACTTCCAGGACTCAATATTTTTTCATTCCCAGGAGATGGCAAGAAAAGAAAAATATCTCTAAAATGAATTAATCTTTAAAGGCACACAACTGAACTTATACAAAAGCATTCCTTTTTTTCTCAGCTGTTCAGCCTGTTTCTCAGGCTAGAACTGAACAGATTAGGTATTCTGTAGGGAGAAAGCAGAGTGACTGGACACATAAGGGCTGCAAAGCACTGTTATGAGCTATTCCATCCGCTCGCTTTTGCAGGGGATAGATAAATAAATAAATAAATACACACCCATACAAACACACACATTTTCAGTGTTTCTTGCACTACAACTATTCTCTCCACTTTGGAGGATGAGAGTCAGATGGTGCTTAGAAAGCATGTTCAAAAAGAACAAACATTACTTTGGCTGTCTGGTTGACCATGCAAGTTTCTGCATCAGGACCCACTATGACTTGTGGACTGTTCTGGACAATTGCTTCATAAGAAATCTTGCAGGGCAGCATGTGGTCAGTGTCTGCGTGTGTGAACATCATGCCACCAAGAAACAAAACAACATTTAAAAATTGTCTTTGGAGCGGGGATATTTGCACATCAGCAGACAGAGTGTATGGCGAAAAGGAGTATAGTCTCTTCCTGGCCTCTTGACTATATGAATGGGGAAAGAAGACATATTTTTATTTTCATTAAAACACAGTATGTATCAAAGCTGAGAAATAGAATATCTTTCTTCATGGCTGGAAGTGAACAAAAATTGATGAGTTTCAGCATCCTGTGGTGTGTAGCAAGGAGCCAAGTAAAGGAGGCCATTTCCCTAACAGATAGAAGCATGCATGAGGAGAGCTAACAGGAGTGCAGGTAGATCACTTTGAAATAGGATGACTCCAAGTGAGACAATCATCATTTAAATTCCCATCTACTGGAAAGAAGACATTTTAAGCAGTTGCATGTGCTGTGTTATAAGCCTCAGTTCTTTTCAGTTGATTGCATTTTTGTCTGCAGCTCTACTTGGATACTCTGTTCAGGTACCAATGAAATAAGCAATGTCTTAAAAAAGTTATTAAGAACACTTGGAACAGAACAACAAATTCTTTGAGGATCCCTCAGAGAAATAGCCAATCTTATGTGAATTATGTTTCCATGAGTATAAATGGGAAAGATTACTGCTGCAAATTGTGTTTCATCAGAGTATATTGAATAAAGACAATTTTTAGCTTAAAATGAATCTTCAGTGTACCTGCATTTGCTATTGGAATATATCTATCTGAAAGACTAGTTCTTTTCGTTATACCGTGTGAAGATTAGGTCATCTTAGAAGTTGCAGATTGGGATTATATGGTTAATTCACCCTATGGTTAATTCACCCTAATCTTTGTTATGTTGCTTTTTCACCTGCACAAATCTGCCGACTTAAACCCTGTGTTCAGAAGAGCTGTCCAAAGTCCAAAGCTGAACACAGATTGTGCTTTTGGGTCAATGCAGAACAGTTTCATAGATATAAGTGTCTGAGCCCATATTTCTATTAATGTTAATTAAAGCAGATTTGTAGTTCAATTCCACTTTTACTTTTCATAGTGAAGTTATATTAACATGGATCTGATGGAGATGAGCAGAGAATAAGGGCAATCTATAAAACCATAGACCACACAATGCATAAAGACGTCTTTACCAGCATTTTTAAATTAATGAAATAAGATATCAGCTTGGATATAAAGAAAATCATTATGTTGAGCTAATAAAGTTCTCTTTTCCCAATCTCCAGTACATTTTGTTGCTGTCTGTGAACCTGGATTCTAATTTAACCTTCTGGCCAGCATCTAATCTCAGTTCATCAGAAGCATCAGTCTTCATAATTGTATTTTGTGAAGAAGCTGTGCTCTCCTGGAATGTCAGGGTCCTTCAGCCTGCACGATGGTATTGAATTTTCTCCCTCTTAGCATTTGAAGAAAATTAATTTTTTTTCCTCATCCTCCTAGGGTGCCATTTGCAGATAAGCTCTGTTTGATTAGACAAAAAGCACTGTGGTAATGATCAGATAGATAATTGAGGCTGAAGCATTTTAATTTCCTCCTTTATATACAAAATCTGTGGCTCAGACTGCTTATTATTTATCGTCTCCACAAAACTGATATGGAGTATTGCAAGACTCCCTGTATGGAGGTATATATTGTGTAGGATATATCTTACACATAAATCTTCAGTGTACTTCATGGCCACTCCCCCATCTTCCTCTCACATTCTTTCCAAAACTCACTGAAATAATGCATATTTCCTGGAGATCGCAAACAGTTCTCTCTGATAAATAAAACTATTGTTTTGTTTTATACATTCCTTCTGGCGTTAAGATCTTTATAAATCTTTCTTTAAGTAAGAGACTGGCTGTCACTCTCTATGCAAATAATATACTTGTTTGCATTAATAATTTAGGACTGACTTTGGGTTGACCTCATACTTTATTCCTCAGTGGAGATCTGTGAAGGGATATTTATAATACCTGCGGACATCTTGCATTACACCAGTGGGAGTTTTCGTCATCGCTAGATGAATAGCAGAAACATGGGCAGACTAAAACATGGCAGATATATTCAAGAGAGAGATTGAACCTGATTTATTTAGCAGACTATTACTTACTATAGCCCTCCTGGTCTCTCTCCTGGGTACCTGAAACGGCATTATTTCCTGTAACAGTAAAATAAAACTGGAAAAAAGGAGCACACATAATAAAATACCACTTGAATAAAAGAAACTTAAATCACAAATGTTATTTCCTGACTCCTAAATACAGTATATTTTCATAGAATTCTTCAACAATTTCTGTTATCATCAATTCCCGTGTCAGAGAAAGTAGCAAGCTTCTTGCTCCTATTTGTTGTTACCGTTTTAGAGTACCCACATGAGTGCTTGGCACTTTACAGGAATACAGGAGGAAAGAGGCAGTTCTGTGCCTCAGAGAGGGTGCAGGCCCTACCATGAACAGCTGTTGATAGCGCAACTGAAACAAGAGAAGCAAAGCAGATACCCGGGTTATGGATATGACTGTATGGACACTCAAACAGGCAAGCCTAGCCTCATCAGTTTATCCTAAGCAAGCAAGGTGTTCTCTTTACTCTTCTACTCTCAAATACTTATTGCTAACTATTTATTATTTGATTTCCTCAGATATGAAGACCCAGACTTGGACTACCAAGACCCAGTCTTCTCTGTATTCGTGTTTACAGAAAGTTTTATCCCAGATGAAGTATAGGAGCAAAACATACACTCTTACCCCATGTTGTGATAGAGAAGGGAATACTTTTTCCCCTCAAACACAGTAAAACCAGAGGGACAATGTGGAACTGCTGATCAGAAAAGCAGAGGTGGTAAAGAGGAGAGTTTAATTAACCCACCAACTATTTGCTTGAAAACAAGAATTCTTTTAGGCATGCAAGATTAAAAATTCAGCTCCACTTAACAAACAGCAAAGATTTTAGTGATGGTCGCCCCAGAGAATCTTTGCAGTGATCTTTCTTATATTCTTATGCTATTAAGTCGTTCATCCTTTGCAACCAGAGAAGACTATGTAAGCTCATGGAGAAAATACTCCTTTGCATGAACTAGCCGGTATAGTCCTTGCTTGGGACAGGGGGGAATCTCTCACAGGTTCCCAGAATGATTCTTCGCTGTCAGCTCCAGCTTTGGGTAGTTGACTTGAACTATATACATGTATATAATTCAAGTATATATACATATATATAATTCAATTCATATACACATTATATAATATATATATATGTGTGTGTGTGTGTGTATATGTGTGTGGTTTGGTTTTTGTTCACTTTTTTTTAGAAAGGGGGAAATACCTGGCATAGGCTAATATGCCAGAACTGAACTTATAATGCTACACAGTACTAACATGACTATATCCCATGATTTTGTTTCTGGAGGCCTTTCCTAGCCCCTGTATTGTGTATAATTCCATATATCATTTATAAAGGTGCTAGTTGATTTAGAATATAGATGATTATCAGTAAATTAATTATCTGGGGTGATGTTTAGCCTGATTCAGCATTATTTAAGCAGATAGTAAAGCCTTGGCCAGCAGTGTATCATTTGCACAGCTGTTCAAACTCACAATTATTTTAACTAAATTTAGCTGGGTTTTTTGACCTAGGCAAGGTATAAAAGTCTCCAGCCCATTAACTTTCTCATAGCATCGTTTATCAACCAAAAAAAGAAGGTAATTGAAACAGGAACCAAGTTAGCGGGCCATTTTATTTTCCAAATGAGAAGGATGAAATTACTTGCACTTTGATTATTTTGAGCATGTCACCTGGAGGTCAGTTATAACTATCCAGGCATGCTTTAAAATAGAAGTTTCCTGCTATTAATAGAATCACCAGAGAGGCTAAATGACTGAAACCAGCCCTGAGTCTACAATACACTATTGAGAAATATAATGAAGATGCTAAAATAATTGAAGTTCTCCAGTCTGAAAAGGATTACATAGAATACAGCCACTCTTAGGAACACATAGCAGGCTACTGGTGTAACACAACAAACAAACAAAGCAGCAAAGCAAAACAAAAAACAAGGTATAATAAAAACTGTGATAATACAAATATAAATCAGTACATTTTTTCAAGTATACCTTTATATATTTTTTGGACATTCATGCTCATTTGTGATAGGCAGATATAGTGTTATGAAATAGCTTTGATGTTGTTGTTGTTTAGTTATTTCTCTGGAAACAAAAGAAAAGATCCTGCCCAAAGCTGTGCTCTGTAAGCAACAAAACTTTGTGATCCACATCACATCCTTGAGAAAGGGAGCCACCAAGTCAACCCCAAGGTCCGTCCACCCAGGAGACAGGGGACAACCCTGATGGCCATCTCGCGAGGAGGAGGCCCCAGGGTAACCTCTGTGGCTGGAGCAAGGGCTGAGGTGCGTAGGGACCACATATGACCTCAGGTTGACCTCATGCATCCATATGAATCCCCACCGCCTGTCGAGCACAGGAAGAGCATCTGGAACTCAAGCCAAAAATCTCTTGGGCTATCGGCAAGAAGCAAGGAGTGGAGAAAAACAATAGAATTTCACCTTGCTGCTTGCTGCAAGCTAGAGGATTTTTATTTAAAGAATTCTTTTGAAAAAGCATATTTTTATGGGAAAAAAGTTATACAGAAGATATACACAAGAGAATGTGTCCATTATTAATAGATTTGGTTAGGCAGTTCTCCTGGGTTACATTTGGCCAGTTATTCCCCCAGTGCTTATTGATGTTAAATTCCTACCACTTACTTCAGAATATTTTTCAATAAGCATTTTGTAAATTAACCATAGTAATAAACATCATGCTTTCCCTGTATTTAGGGAAGATATTCCACCAAGTTGCAGATTGAGAAACATGGACTAATTGCTCGCTTGATAAAAACCCTTCTGGAAGTTGTGTAGGATAAGTAATTTCAACTAACGCTAAGGTAATAAGAAATGAAAACTTTAATTGATATTTTTCTGTCTTGGTAATGCCATGGAACTCTTGTTCCTCTACTGGCAGAGATCCAGAAATGTCAAAGTTGCTTAAAGCAAGCAGAAAAAGAAAAATTTCCAAACTTAGTAATATATTTTCCCTCCATTCTTTATAAGAAAAGTTAAAAGAAAAAACAAAAATTATTCATGAAAGACGAGATGGGCCAAAGCAATAAGGTTTTTTGTTGTTTCTGTTGTTGTTGTTTTTTCCAATATATATAGTACATGTACAATGTGGACACATTCAAAGACATTATTTACTTTTAAGACAATACTTTATTACAATGTCTAAAAATATGCCAGGAGTGTCAGAGAATGAAACATTTTACAGTTATAACAGAAAAATTTAGATGGGGGAAAGAATATAAGAAAACATGGATAGCAAGCACCTTGGGAACACTGTTTCTTTCACTTTCTCTCATTTAGGCTCTTCTTCCACCAGTACTTGTGTTTTGTTCTCCCCCGGGTGCTTTTTCCTCCAGTTTCCAGAGGAACATCACTGCCCACCCCATCAGCGCTCCTCACAGCCAGAGCTAAGGAGGTGTTGGGCAAAACCTGGCTCAGCCCTTCGTAAGCAAAAGGAGCTAATTTCCTACTGCAAACAGGTATATAGCAACAGGTATTTGAACTAAATTTGTTCTGCAGTGTTATTTACCAATTTTCAAAGTAAAAACAACCATTTGTCAAAAGTTCCCAAATGGAAATAAGTAGGAAATATTTATTTTTATAGTGTTAGTGTAAGTTAGTTTGTTAGTATGAGAACAGAGATACAATAGCATTAGTTTGAGGGGAACAGACAGAAGAATAACAGCAAAATGAAAAAAAAATCTTGTTGTTTTATTTGTGCAAAAGAAGTCATTTAAAAAAAGAAAGAGAGATGGAGAAACAAAGGAATAGATACTAGGCCAATAAGAACAGGCAAAAATTCTGGAATGCAGCCTGCAAAGCTGCAGCCCAGGTTTGTATTTACTGAGACATCCTTCCAAGTTTGAAGGTTTCATTTAAATTACAGGTGACATAGTGAAGAGCCTGCTAGACCTTTAACTAGGAGAGTGGTAGCAAATGCTCTTCTAATTTACGCACAGATTCTGATTCTAATTAACTAATAGCAGAGGTTGCCTACAAATTTATGAAGCTATAATCAGCTCCCTTGTGTTCAATAAATGCCACAGCTACAGTGTTCAGTGTTAATTTCACACTACAGTGGGAGATGGTGATTGCTGCCAAATATAATCATAAGTCACAGGCAATTTGGATTATTACAGCTGTGTACAGTGCATGAAGAAATGACTCAGTCCATAAGTACTTTCTAAAGTCACTATCAGACATTTAAAAAATTATGACTTCTCTACCTCTATTACAATGTAGTGTTCTTTACCTGCAAATACCCCAGAGGTAACATTAGATATTTGAAATTGCTATTTCAAGTAAGTTTTCATGTCACTTTTATTTCTCTAGTATTGTCAGGTATATGAATCCTCACTGCGATTTGGTGTCCCTGGTGATAAACACCAGGAAAGTTCCTATGTATGGCAGAGATGTGTACAAAGTCAGTTTTGTCTTGATTTACAAGAATCAATGAGAAAGCTCACAACAGAGGAGTATGTTTGTAATCTCTCTTTCTACTTGTTTCTGATGCCAAGAAGACTGTTCTCACCACAGGTTTAATGCTGACATTGCGTTAATAAAAGTACCCTAGAGAGAAAGATGGTTAACAGCAAAGCTGCTCAAGTACAGTCATTGCAGAAACTTTTATCCTCTCTCAGGAGGCTAAGTCTTGCAACCTGAATAAAAATAAGAGGTAAGAAAAAACCAAAAACCTAAAACAGAGGATTCCACTCAATCGTTTAAGAGTAACCATTGTTGCAGAGACCATCAACATCAACAAGAAGGACATTTTATTCAGTAGAAAAAAAAATTCCCTCGCATCTTTATCTGCTTTTCTTATAGATAAGGAGAGGAAAGAAAAAAAAAAAAGGAGTAGCTAAATTGTGCCCTAGACTGTGCCAGTATTTGTGACTCCTTCATTTTAAGTGATCTTTTACCCTCTGACTCTGATAACAGAGTTACAGAAGAAACAGGGAAAATTGTACACGACAGTTCCAAAGGCTTGGGATGGCCTGGTCAGGAATGGCATTTCAAACTGCTGTTCCTCCCATGGGACCAATGTGGGAGAGACCTGCGTAGCAGGAAGCACAGACCAAGGTGGGAGATCCCATCACCCTGGGAGCCAAGCCCATGTGTGCACCTCAGTAACACCTGTAAGGAGCTCACCCATGCCATGCCATGGAAATGGCATGTTGCAAGCACTGAGTACCTCCATGGACCTGCTTTAATTGTCGAGTTTCTCACAGAGGTCCCCTGCTCGGCCTTGGCAGAAGTAGCTGTTGTTGGGCTCCCCTTGCAACCCAAAACAGTCACCTGAAGCTTGCCAAAGTCACCTAGCTGCTGCCCATGTAGGGTCACAGCTCCATGCTGGTTTTGGAAACTAAATTCCATCTCCTGTTAGCCTATTAGCCTGTTTTAGTAGATGATGACCTCTCAAGCTAAGTGCTGAAAGATGCATTGCATTGCTTGCATACTTAATGCTGGATCATGCTATTAAGAGGTTATTGCAAGGGAAAATTGCAAAGGGATGCACTGAGAGCACTCCGATTTTGTGCTCTTTGTTATTACAACACTCAGCCTTCTTAAATGATCTTATAGGTGTTCTTCATTTTTAATATGTATGATTTCATATATGTAGGAAGTCAAATTCTGATACTCCATTAAAAAAGAAGCCCACACACTGCACTCTGTCTTCGTTGCGCTCTCTGCTTTAATTTAGGATGAATTCAGTATCACAAATCACTATTTAGCTGCTATTTAGATCATTAACATAAAAAAGCTTCACTTATTAGCAGCTTTGTATCACAACAACATAATTTCAGAAACCGCTTTCTGCACTAAAGAAGTTAGTCCCATATTATCCCTTGTTTCTTGCAATATATTTTCCACCAATTCTCATCTTCTTATCCACTTTAAGAGGAAAGCAAGCTATCTCCAGTCTCCTGAGCCCTGTTGAGACTGTTTCTGCATGGCTGTGGCCCTGCTATTCAGCAGACAGGTAACATGTTTCTTCAGGAACATTAAGAACATGGTTTATCAATTGCAGTATTTATTACACTCTCCGCAGACAAGACAACAATGAGAGTAGAGGTCCTTGGATAAATCAGTCCTAGAGTCACATTTTTTTTCTGAGAACATTTGAATGCTTTAAAAGCAAAGCAATAAAAGCCCAAGAGCACTCATTATCAGAAGCAGGTATAGAGATGGGTTGTTTATTACAGGTATAAAGAATTGAGAAATAAGGCAAACTTTCTTATAGTAGACTTCAAAAGTGCTATCACAGTTATTGTCTGGAGAGTACTTAGAAGTTTCAAAACTCGAGTACAATTTCTAGTGAGGGAAGGGGAGCTTTCTGTCTACATATATGCATATATGCACAGTGCTAATGCAACTCCACGTGTTCTGAATCACTCAGGTAGCCACCAGTTGGGACTCGCAGTAAGTTTTCAGGAGGCAAACTGTGTATATCCTTATTTGCATAATCATAGTCATTTCGTAGTCCTATGGCAGGACTGCTTTATGTTGCCACATAGGTTTGCCAGTGCTTTCTTTGCTCATATTAGTAAGTTTTTAAAATACGTTATCATTTTTCTCCATATAATTGTAGCACCTGACAGGCTGTTCCTCTCCCTTAGGGTATCCCCAAATAAAATTAGCTCATGGCAGAAATTCCCACAGGTGACTGACAGCAGCTGTCCAGGAATAGTATAGCTTTCTGGCAGTGTTCCCTATCATATGGAAAGATTTCCTTCCTCCATCTAGAATTAACAAATACATTTAACAAAATGTAGATCCACATGGAAATAAGCTATAATCCAACTAGTGGATCTGCATGATGTCAGAGTCCCCAGGAGGAATAGATTGAATGAAAAATCAATTGTAATGAAAGTTTATTGCTTCTAATATTATTAGTGAATTTGCAAAGTGTTTTGAAAACAGTCTTATTTAACATCGCTGAAGACAGGAGATTTTAATTTACTGCAAGACAAAATATCAAGCTTCCCAGAGATATTTGATATTTCAATGTACAAAGAATTCATTTATTTTAGAAAAACCACAGAGAGACACTTCGCTAGTCTAGTCCAAAGTCCTTCAAATCACATATTTAATTTAAAAAAAGCATCAGCAACCCAGTCAAGGGTCTCGCATGATGAAATTATTCTTTGGTTTTCCCTATGCCTTTAAACGTTTCTGCTTGCTTGTCAGTTTATGTTTCTATTGGAACAGCAATATTTCTCCCAGATGCCAGCTGGGACTCCTCTAGGTATCATTTCTAATGGTAGCAGGTGTCTAAAATACTTACAAAGACAGCAGACAAAAGTTTCCATATACCATTCAGAAATGATTAACTTTAGGTGAAACAAATAAAGAAGGAAAGACCTGAAATGCCGTAAACTGAATTGCTTGCTGAAGAACAAGGTCTTGGGCTTTTTACGATTTTTTCTTTTTAATAGAAGACATCAGAGGTGGGTTTGGGGGCCCTCACTGTTCTGGTCAATTTGTGGCAAACTGATGAAATAAATAGAATGACGACAGCATCATATTTTTCCCAAAGTGCCTTTGGAATTGACTATATTCATTTATAGTTATTTGGGATTAAATCCATCAATTGCATGTACATCAATATGTCACATACCAAGTATAAGTGCATTAAACTACTTACTCTAATACTCATATGAGTAGTTAGTTTTGTAAAATTTTATCTCTATATATAACATAATATATATTACATATATATACAAATTTAATATAAGGGAAGGAAAAGCATTCATGACAGCCTTGTAAAATAAATCTATCCACAGACTAGAAAAACTGTTTAATGCTATACGTGATTTCATGCAATAGGTATGTTTATGCTGGTAGAGTGACGAACTTTCCAACATGGGGAGATGAAATACTATTCACTTCATCATGATATATTAGACTGTAGGTCATTTCTGTCTTCTTTCTGAATTGGACCTGGCAATTTTATTTGAGTAACTTCTGTGTAAAGTCCAAAATACCAAGCTCTGGTGATGTCTAAAAACAGAAGAGAGCCTGTTGCATGGGGACAGGAGGAGAAAAATGACATGAAATTTCATGAACTAGAAAGACTGCAATATCAGGAAAGAGCCTATGGTGAAAAAGGCTTGAAGCCAGGGTGACAGCCATCCTCAGCACCCAGAGGGGCTCTGCTAGAGCCGAGAAAGCAAATGTAGGAAGAATTATTGCTCTGCATCTATCTGTTGCAGCTTCATTAAGCAAAGTCAACTGCTGCCCATTGGTGCAGAGGGTAACAACATTACTGAGGAAGTCATCTTTCAATCTCTCCTGTGAAGGAAGAATACCAAATCTTGGGAAATGCACCAGCCTAAGGAGGCTGGAGGGTGATATTAGCTACCACATCCCTCCTCGAGAGACCCCAGAAGCACCTTGCGCTACACAATCCCATCATGGTACAAGGCCAAGTCTCCCAGCACGGCCCTTTCCGAAACAGGCTCAGCAGATACCCCATTTGTTCTTTGCCAGCTGTGAAAAGCTGAGTTGCAGCATTCCTTGATGGTGCAGGGAATGCATTTTACACATTCCTGAACCAGCCAGTGTGTATCTGCTTCAGTGCTGTGATTGCAGCGTGGCTGTGCAGAGACCATAGCGATAGTTTGATTTCAGCTCCTAATGTGCCCCAACTCCCATGCAAATAAATCCTTTTACATCAGTAAGGATGTACAGGGTTCAGCATCAGAGCAAGATCCAGCTGTGTGTTTCCATGCTTCACAGTAATGCGGTTGTGTCGGGGGACTGGGAACGGGGACAATGTCAGAGCCTCTGCAGATTGGGTTTTAGCACAGAAAAATTCACACATATCCCTCCTATTCCAGAGATTCCCAGGCTTGGGAATTGCTGGGTATCTGGTTGGAGCTCTTAGGCAATCAGATGGCGGGCAATCATGGCCTTGTTTTTCACTGAAAGCAAGCCTTTGATGGGAAAGGAAGCAGAAGAGAATAACAAAATCTACCTCTAAAAATAAGATCAGCTTTACAATAGGCTTTCTGGTCTTACACTGTTTACATAGGCAAATTACTTGGCAGAGTTAGCTCTGACAGCACAGAAGCGAGATTTAACATGCTATTTTTGAGTCACCTATTCATCATAGGAACATTATTAGAAATGTACTTTCCATTCTTCTGCAAACAAATATGAAAATCTGGTCTCTGAAGATATCAGGACCATTCATTTTTGAGGCTAGCAATACTGACTTGGAGAGAAGTTATGCATTATCAAATTTTCCCCCAAGTTCTTCTTTTATTTTTCTTTTATTCACTGGCAATAATGAAATAGTAAAGCCTGTACGAAAAAATTTAAATGTTTTGAAGGAAGAGAAAGCAAATCACACAGTCTGACTTGAGTTCACCACAGAAAACCTTTCAGATGTGGTAGTGAAGCATAAGAGTACTCTTAGTGTATGTCTACGGGTTACTTCTTCCATGCAGCTTCAGTACTAATGAATTCAGTGTTTCTAGAGAAATAACTGCTGTGCTCTATGTGTAATGTATATGACGCACTCCCAGCACAACAGTGCCTCAGCCTCATGTTACACATGCAGAACAACTTCGTCTCACTTTTCCCAAGAAACCATCTCTTCTTAATTTCAGCAGGCTTCAGGCTCTGAGGCAGGACAGCAGCAAGCCCATCACTGGACATAGATCCTCCAACTTTTCTGTGAAATCCATAATCTCTGCTTGACATAACGTAGCAATCTGGAGACATGGAAAAAATCTTCTATTATGATCAGCTGGGTTTTTAAGGCTTTTTTTTAGGCCTGACTTTGCCTCTTCAGATTACAGAAGCTCCAAATAACAATCCGGGAGTACTAAGCAGAAAGTTACATCTATTTGAACAGCTGGAATCATTATGCATTTCATTACAGATGAGCACACTAACACTTCACTCCCACCAACACCTCATCAACAGGATACAGAATTTCTCCTCCTGTCCCAATGAATCACTGGCAATAACACCGTGTTCAAATATAATCTAAAGGAGAAAAACAACAACAACAACAAAATAAGGAAAATCCATTATACACTAGTCCTTGAAAGACCTTACTAATTGACAGAGCAAGATCTGGCTTGATTCAAATCTTAGGTACAAAGCTAATGAAAGATCTATTAGAATGCTTAAGCTGCTTTGACTGCAAAGTAAAGTACCTATGGACTAATTTAGAAAGAAAGGTAAGCCTTAATTCCCAAATGTCTGTTTAGATGGATCAAAGACTCATCCCACCAGCTTGATGGATTGTTCTTGATGACCTACAGGGTGAAGACATGAGACAAGGGACTCCAAGATCTCCCCTTCCAGCTGGACACCCTGACAACAGCCCCTCCACACTTGATGCGAGTTTGAAGGAGTACTCGAGTCTATTCCTTCCTCCTATGGATGTTGGACCAAAGAGCAATCCACAGATATTCACTTGGCCATATACAAATCTTCATATATAGTTTTATTATTTAACAGGATGAGCAGAGTTTACCCACCTTGTCAGTATTATATGCATATATCAGGAACTTAGACCTAAATTCTGCTAGCTATTGGTAAGAAAGGAACTAGTCATTCAAGTCATTGGCTTTTTATTATTGTTATTTTGGCTCTTAAAAAATAATTTATTGTATGTTTGCAGAAGGCAAGGTACAAGCTAGCTTGTCATCCTTTAACCATCCCATGCACCTGGGAGCATAGTGACTGTATTTGGGCTGGTGGTGAGGTGGGAAAAGCTCAGACAAGGGAGAAAGCCAGGTACCTCTCAGCAGCTCAGAATGTGCTTCTCCATAACTGACTATGTCTGTTAAAAATAATCCTTAAAATTTTTTTTTAAGAATAAAAAAATCTAAAAATGGCACAATTAATTGCAGTGACTTCAACAGCCTTTGCTAACTCAGAGGTGCATTATGGAGTGTGCAATCTTCCAAAAACCTGAACTTTTTTCTAGGTGGTCCCAGTAGCTTGGACTGCTCAGTAGACTCCCTCAGGTACTTGCTGATACAATGTACATATAATCTTCGTGGGGGAAGCAGGAAAGCAGAGAGAAGGAGAAGTACTGATTTAACTGTCTACATCATATTTCTTCCTCCATGACAGAGGTAAGAACTTACCCCACAGGAATATAAGAAATCTGGAACTATGGTCACTGTGCAGCTCCACAGAAAAGAGAATGTCAGAAGATTCATCTATTAATTCATTGCTTCACTTCAGAGAAGTGCTTCCTTCTCACGGCAATGTTGCTTTTAAAAAGCTGATAAGAATCACAGCACCCTAATACAGCAGCAACATCCCATTCTTCTCAAAAGATCCCCCCCATCTTCTCAAAAGATGCTTCCTTATCGATAAATTGAGAAGCTGGCTTTAAGACAATCAACACATCGCAGAATCTCCACTCAGAGGAGCCTACTGAGCCTGGCTAGCAGGGCACAGAGCAGGACACATTCCTCACTGCTCTCAAACTGGGCACTTCCCACCAACAGAGCCCCAGAAGCAACCCCAAACAGATGCTGGAAACGTGTGATTCCACATGCAGTGCCTCATTCACACCATCATCAGCCCAAGCAAGGAAGGGTCAGGATCTGGGCAACACAGGACTGTGCTCTCGTTACAACACCCACGGGCTGCAGGCACTAGAGAGCATGTAAAGAGGTGCACTGATAAGTGCTGGTGATTTATAACAGCGGCTGCAGAATGGGATTCTTAAAACAAAACAAAACAAAGCAGAAGTAATAAAACAGAAGAGGTTAATATCTTGCCACAGTTTTGTTTTGTGGACAGTCTGGTTCTGCAATCACTGATAGTGAAAATCTCACCAGATTTCAAGGGATATCACACAATTCATGACTAAGCAGTTTCTGATTTATACTTCTTCTCAGTCTGGAGTGACTGTCATGCAGACACACAACACACGCAACCCCTGCAAGGCTTCAGCTTTGGGATGGCTTTGATATCTATGCCATGTGTCTTCATTCTGTGGTGAACACAGCTGCCCTTTCACTGGCAGATTTCTGAAACACCAGTCAATATTTAGCAGTCCAACAAATAAACAATGTTTGGGTAAGTGATAATTTTGCTAACTGTAAATAAAGCTACTTTTGGATCAATGTTTTAATTAGCATCTCTGTGGTCTCCTTTGAGCCGTCTGTAATTTTATGTATTCTATATGAAGTGCATATCTCCTGCCCCACGTTTCACCCTCTTCTCTATTCCCTTATCTACTTTGGATGTCTCGGATGTCTATACACTCCATTTTGATTCATTGCATAGCACAAAGCACATAGCAATAAGCCATGAGAGTAATCTTTCAGTGATTACCCAAAAGGCAGTAGCAAAGGTGAAATCATTGAACCAAATTATTCATAACAGTGTAATTGAAAAGAAAGACAAAGCAAAATAATGTAGATACAATTATGCTAGAAGTTTACAGGTCAAATATTAGCATGATTGTAAAAGTTTTTATTGTAAGGGAGACAAGGCATACAACCAGACAAGCCACCATTAGAAATGACAGGGTATATCTCATTTTAAAATTTTTGACTGGCTTTATATATATATATCTATTTTTACTCTTAGACTAGAGCTGTCAGAAGGGGAATTTTCTCCCTGCCACAGTATTAAATGCATGCAGGTTTATATGATGTGGTTATGGGTGTCGGATACAAGGGAGTCTCATGTAATGCTATAGTGACTCGAAAACAAAACGAGCCTTCAGTTAAACAACTGGAAAGAGATTGCCTCAAATAAGTTCAGCTCGTCCTTTTCCTTTCAAATTCTGAAAAGCACTGACCCGATAATGCTGGATTCTAATTTCCTGGGGACAGTATTTCACTGCTTATGACACTCACAAACTACTTCACTAACAATCAGCTATTCAGTTTGCTGCCTTTCAGCATGAGCTGTTAATCCAGAATGAGGAATGGCCTCGGGATCTTTCCTGCTTTCCAGAGCACAGAAATTTTCATATGATCAAGACACAGCACAGAAGGGTCCTGGGCCAGGTTTGCAACAGCACCTGCACAAAACCTCCCCACTTCTGAATTACCCGCCTAGGAAAATGTGGCAGGGAGTGGTACCACAGGGGTTGCCTGCTCTCCTGGGAGCTCAGTTAGTTTCCACTAGACTTTCCAGATCAATTAGGTGATTTTGATGGCATCTTTCTATAGCAGAAATACATGGCATCTCTTGCTGATATATCAGTCAGCTGCCAGTCCAGTGCCAGTCCATCAACCACAGCAAGAGCATGCAAGTCCAAAAGGCAAACAGGCAAAAGACCTTCAAAAAAATAGTCATGGCAGAGTTAAAAGGAGGTCTGAGATACCTTAACTCACTCAGACACTGCCCAATATTTAGTGTTCCCTGGTTTTAATCTCTCTGCATCTCCTGATGGTACACTGCCATCCCAGCAGTAGAGCTTCAGTAGGTGGCACTCTGCCCTTGGAGCCAAGCACAGACTTCCAGGTTGGGCATGAGATTTAACCAGATATCCTTGATTCTGGTATATCTTCATAGGATGCCAATTTTGGGGTCCACTTCCAAATCAAGAAAATATAACCTTTCCACTGAAATTCACGCTGCAGTTTAAAGCAGGCAGAGTCTTCTGGGCCTCGTTCCCCTGGGGATTACAAAGCTTTGCCATACCTGGTGCTGCTGCTGCATCCCTTGTCCTCCCATGTTGTCCCTTCGCTCCCTCCACCCTGTCGCTGCTGTCCTCTAGGACAGCTGAATTTCAGTGCTCAGTAGAGCAACCTGCCTGAAAGTTGGCTTAGTTTCATAGGGGTAATGAACAGTGTTGTGTTCAGCAAGCATGCACATATCCTTAGAGCACTATGAAAATGCTATAGATCTACAGATGATGTTGCTGTGCCCTACTCAGAACAAGCAAGAAAAACGTGAAGGCATTCTAGTGGAGGGATAAAAAGCCTACAATCCAAGGTTCTCTACTCAACTTCAGTGGAAACAATATGGAAACGAAATTGTATTTGACTATCTTTCCAGAAAACACAGCACAAAGGTGTCCGATGACAGTAACAGCTGCTGTCCAGGACAGGGAATCACCCTCTCCAAATAAATGTAAATCAAAGGACAGGGTAACTTAACTAGCAGGTGACTGAACAGAGCTGTCTGTCTGCAGAGGTCAGTGAGAAAGGATCACTAACTTCTCCTTGAAGTGACTGGCTTTTTTGGTTTTCTTTTGTTTTCTTTTCTTTTTGCACTGCGGAAGCCTGGTCAAGACATGATTACAGCTGGTATTACCTACTATGTTTTCTTTTGCTATTTTCCCGTGAAATTCATTTGCACTGGCAGAACTCGCAGGCAAGCTGTTGTCTAAGCTTCCAGGACTAGATTACTGTTTTCCACAGAATTTTTCACCTGCAAAAACTCACTGATGACGGGACTCAGCTTGCATGTCTAACACGTGAAAATCCACAGGAGTGGTCAATAGTAAAAACTGACAAAATCTACACAACGAATACCTGATTAAAACTGTTGCTGGAAAATGAGTGAGCATTCATTTGGTAGCAAAATCTCATTCTGAGGAAATGCAGTACAAAGGAAATCATTCAATAAAGGCAGAACACAATGTTTTTCATTTTCTTAGAGTTACTCATTTCTGATCTCGGAAAATATCTCTTGGAGTAGTTTATTGAAATGAAACAATGCTTCACGTTCTATGCTAATTGTCATAAGATTTAAGAATTAGCAATGATACTTTTACTTCTATGATTTTCAGCAGCATGAGGCACCATATCATCAACCCCTGTCCTCAATGAAAGTTTCAATTACTCAACACTATATCTCTTACCTCAAATAACTTAAAAGCAATTGAAAATGAATGGTTGTATTTATGAAGCAACACCAGGCTTATATGGAGAAATAATTCCTTTCGGTTGTCCAAACTCCAGCTATTTCCTCACCACCCTACCGAAAAAGCCTCTGGTTGGCATGGGTTGGTAAATACTAGCAGTCATGTTTTCCACTAAAAGTCAGACAGAATAGATGCCTACTAGCAGATTTATTCCACACACACATTTTTCAGTCTTGATCCTTACAAATATCACCCAAGAATATGAGTTCTGTTTCAGGGACTGGATATTTTAAAAACAGCAAAAAATGCTAATAATAAAAATAAAGTGTGATTTTTCTCCTCTAATTTTGGAAGAACACAAGGGATTGTCATAACCTCTGATCCCTTGTGATGGGCAAGGAGGATTGGAAGAGCACCCTTGCTGTCTTCACAACTTTTCACACTATTCAAAGAGCAGGAGAAGTTGTGTCCCGCTAAGCTGGATGCAGGAGCCTCGTGTCTACTTAGGAAGGGCTTTGCTCTTCTTACACTGCTGCATTATACCTCATTTTTTCCAGCTATTTCACAAGTTACAAAACTGCACACCTCTAGGACCAAATTTCTTGATAAAAATGTGGAGAATACAACAACTTGTTATATGCAAGAATCAAAGAAGGAACAACTTGTTCCAAAAGAAAAAATAAATTATGGTCAGACAGGTTGTTACAGGCAGCCATGTGCAGATTCAGTGCAATAGCTGATAGGAAAGCATAAAAACACTCTCCAGGTAGTCCTCTCAAAGAGGACATTCACAAGGACCCATGTGGAATGAGCTTCTAATAAAACAGACCCTATGGATATATAGAAGTTGTCTGTAAAACTTCAGAAGACCCACTCCAAAAGCTACAGATACTTGAATCTGGCCTCCGTTTGCTCTCACAGAGAGTTTGAAATTCTTTCTTTTTTTTTTTATTGTTTAACTTTAACCTAGCAATAACATTTACTGTGATAAAGATTGTAGTGATATTTTACCTTTTTAACTTCTCTCTAAATCTGCTGTTTGCATTCTTAGCACTGTTTTTATGCTTTCCCTTTCAACTCCTTAATCCAATTCCTTGTTTTCTTTTCTATTCTATTTTTAGCTCCCCCTTAAAGTCCGTCTAACATAGTTTAACTCTGCTAATCAGCTGCATACCTGCTTTTTCATAATTCTAAATGATGCTAGTACCTGTTAATTTGGAGCAGTATCTAGAGTTTGTGGTAAGCAGGATTCCCTTTTGCTGCTGATGTGATTTGACCTTTTTACACCACCCCAACACACATTCTGGGCAGCAGTGAGAGTATAAGTGATGTGAGATTCCCCCTTCTTTATCAGTGTGGAAACTGATGCCAGAGAGACAGCAGAATCTAGAAATTCACCCTAAAGGCACTGATAGGGCAGGGTTTTTTTGCCAGAGAGCTCCAGATACTGATTAGTATTTAAACATAGAATTTCTTAAACTCCCTCAAGTCTTAATCTCTCCATTTAGTGGCTATTACACTCATCAGATTTCCATTTGGTTATAGAGAATTTCAGGTTCACAGTCACATATGTTAAATGTACGTTGTCTTTTTTTCCTTTGCTGTAGAGATCACTAGAGAGACCACAGGAGAATTTGAAAAGACCCCTTGAAATCTGCCTTGGAGGGCTGTTATATGTTCCTGGGCAAACACATCCTTACGGTCTGGCAGTTACCAAAATCCCCTGCTGTGAGCAACATTCAGTGCCTTCCTGGCCTAGCACTAGCAACAAGCAAGAGGTAGGGATCAATAAGCAGAGAACAGATGGCAGCCCCAGCATTCTCTGTATATCAGAAACTCATGGTAAAACCTTCTCCCTCTTCCTTTTTTTTTAATACTGCTTTTCTTGAAATTGTCATTTTTGAAATTGCCATTTTATTTATTTATTTTTAATTCATGGCTTTCCATAATGTTCAACATCCTCTTGGATATCAAACATCTCTAGAATATACTAGTATCATACGAATGATATTGTATGCAAGACATCAAAGGGAATAGTTTTCTTCCTGAAACTTTGCCTTGTTTTTTTTCAGTCTACTGATAGAGGTTGTGAAGACACACTGTAGCTCATGCAAACTTTGCTTGTATTTATCGAACTGTTAAAAAAAAGTCTCCATAAGCTGTCTGCTGCAGCTGTCCTATTGTTTTGTAAGCATTCTATTCTCTTCATACCACTCAAAGGAGAAATACAGTGCAATTAAATCACAAATAAGAAAAGATTCAAATAACTTTACAAGCTTTACTTAAGACTGCAAAAAGTTCAAGATATTTCATCTGACCTCGATACAATCCCTTTGTGCAAGCTCTTCCCTAGACTGAGCAGTCTTGCAGAGCACATATGCCGCACTATCTACGCTAAGTCCTACATTTCTTTCCCCCTCTCTACTCCCCTTCAAATGCAATTTGGACATTTTGTTTTTTGAATATGCATGGAGGGGGGAAGGGAGGAGTAAATCGCTTGGCCATTTTTGCAGTGTTCTTTGTTCCCATTCATATTGTTCTGTAATGACGCATTCTGTGAACTCTCAGTAATGCTGGAAGCAGCATCTCAGCTGAGGCTACGCTGGTCAGAAAACAACATCATGTTAAACAACATTCATGCAGAGCAAATGGAGGAGCAAAAGACAATTGCAAATAACAAAGCAGAAGAATGAACTGGTGAGTGGTTTCAGCAAATGGCATTAAGTATGAAAGACAAGTTTTCCTCCTGGCATAATCCTCTAACACTAATCTGCATTGATTTATGACCAGATCACGGTGAACATTTTTGCATATCTGAACTGTGGAGCATGCCTGCAGACAAGGAGAGAGATTGGCACACATGCACAAACTGTTCTTGTGTTTCCTTCTTTTACTAGGAAGAACACATCTTCTGCTGGCTGTATGGCTCATCCCAGATCATTAACACCAGCTTGAACAACACTGGCCCTTAGAGGAAAGGTAGTCAGGAAATAGCTTGCAGTGCCCAGGCTACTTCTGTTGAACTTGGTCGAATCAGGGAACAACTTCAGAACTTGGATTTTTCCTTTCTCAAACAAAAATGTCTCATCATCATATTTACAGCCTTAATTTAACAATCACAGGAGCATTTGAGATCTTGCATCCGAAGAAAAAAAGAACTTAAAGATGTTAGAAGCTAGTTAGAAGTTAGACATTGAAGGAGATCTGATCATCTCCTCACCATTTGGGACAGAATACCCACATACTGTCATTTCACATCAGCACAACAACGAATATGGGCATGACATGCTTGCAGCATGCCAGTGAGGTTGACATTCATTGCTATTAAATGCAAATCACATTTGTTATGACTGGTAGGTCTGCGTGTATACATATATATATATGCACACATACATATATATACACATACATACACACACGTACACAAACTCCTAATTTATGTCCAATCCTGCAGAGCAGGGTAATGCCAACCCCTGAAGTCATCTGTACTGTCATGAGTCAGAGCTCAAATGCAGAGATGCAGCCCAATTTGTTGGACTTTTCTATATCTTATCCTCACTAGGAATTAGGGTTTTGGGGTTTTTGTTTTGTTTTGTTTTGTTTTTTGACTACCTTTACAGTTTCCTCTTTTCCCATGTTAATTATGCTCTCCTAGTCAGGGATAGACATATCCCATTTCAATATGTATTGACCTCACGGGGAGTAGAAAGATATACAAAAGGAAAACCATTTGGTGCAAAAATAGTCACCTGCTTCTCAATTAGAAGACCAACTGTCCAAACAAAAGAATGAATTGCATGCCTGGCTTGCTGTGATAGAGTGAAAGAAAGCTTCAAATTACATGATCTACAAAGAAGATGACACCTCTGTTAGAGCAGCATGTAATCAGGAGATGGCAAGGACAGATTTTTCCACAGAGATGGAAATTTGGCATTCTTTTTCTGCATATTTATGGATTATTTAAAGTCCAAACATCTAGGATAACGTACATATTCTTAAAACAGAAGTCGAGTAGCTTGTCCCAAACAACTACAGAAACAAGCCAATCATGAGCTTCTTAAATTCTCCCTTTTTTACTGTCAGACTTCACATTTCTCACAGACAGTCTGACAATTCATATTTGCAATGGGAACATTAAAAGACTAACAACTCAGCTAAGATGTTAGTGCGGGGAGTTCTTACTGCCTACAGTGATGAAAGAGTTGGGGGAAGGAGGGAATTTAGGTGGGTGGATTTTACAGCTGATATTAGAATACCTTTTGAAAGCAGAATAATCTTTGCTAAGACCTCCATCTCAAAATTAAAGTGAGGATTTTTAGCTAAACAGACTGCATTTATATGCGCAGTCTTATTGCTAATGAAAATCTGTGTTGGGAGAAAGACACACTCCTACTCACTCACATAAACACAGTTTTAAACCAAAACTTTTCCATGTGTTTTGGGATATGTTGAGCTAATGCTCTATCTTCAGTGATTTGCTCTAGTCCAGAGGTGCATAAATCATAAGAAAGCAGTCACTGTAAGATGTTGCTGCTTGGGGCTACGTAGCCAGTATGTATCAAGATTCATGGCTTACACAGCCATGTCTCAGCAGCAAGGCTTATGCAGCATGAGTCTGAATAAGTCCAGGTTTCCTGGCCTCACTTCTGAGGTCTTCACACAGGCAAAACTGTTGTTCACTTTGGGGAGCGCTTTGCTGGGTGCATCCTCAGAACCAGGAGGTTTGCTTCAGCAGGTGCCAGCCCTGGGCCAAGGAGGTAGTTAAGCCTACACATCCTGCTGTGCTAGGCCCTGTATGTTATAGGCACAAGCTCTTTCTTATGGGCTCTTGTAAGGAGGCATGACAGGTCCCACAGGCAAACTCCCACGACCACGTCCAGCTTCCAGGTCATCCTTTGACAGGAGCTGGAACCTCACCAGAGAACAGACCCAACACACAAGGCTGTGCACACACACACAGCGTGTGCCTTAAGAGAGAAATAATAATTAACTGTAAATCCAAGAAAAAGCAGGAGGAGCCCAGTTGGGGAGATCTGCACCACTGCATCCTATTTGCAAGGAGGGAAGGGGTCTGTTGAGCAGCTGCTCACAGACCGCACCAGTGTCTGGCTCAAACATCTCACCCCTCTGGATCCAAATCTTTTACTCAGGCTTTTCCCTGGGCACAGAATTTGCATCTTGCTCCAAATCCTTATCACATGAGCAAGGAGCTATTCCATTCATCTCAAACTGCTCAGTAAATACCCTCTCCACTACAACAGAGAGTAAGGAGCAGATTAAATTCAGAAAGCAAAGAGCAAAATTACTCTCAGGTAGTTCTTAACATTGCAGATAAAGCTTTGCTTATATTTTGGAGAAATCTGTGTATAATTGCATGGAAATTCACTGGCTATGTCCTGCACAAGTACTAATTCTTGACAGAAATCTTAATAATCTGTCTCCTGACAATTTTACTTAACACGTTCCTCGTTATAAGTAACAATAACATGTGTAACTTGTTTTGACACAATGAATATTTTAAACTGATTTAACTGAAAAGATACATTAAGCTTTCAAAAATGAAAAATGTGTGTTTCTTTCACTCTGGCAAACTTTTCAAGCTGAATATGAGCTAATATAGGTTGTGAAAACTTCATCCTGATTCCACCTGAATTTATGAGAATAAAGCATTTGGGACACAAAATGCCCATGCTATTCAGTTCCAAGCTCTATTCGCAGATCGATGCGAAACCATGCTGTTTATTAATTAAGTTGGTGCATTCTGAGCATTTGACAATTCATTTTAATGACAGTAAATGAGGTTAAAGTATTACTGCTACAGACACAGTTTAGGGGCAAGAGCTAACAGAACAGCTGGTGCTGTTTCATGAGATATTAGCGTCTCAGCCTGTATATTGCAAAATGTCATAGACAGCTACAGACTAGGGCATCTGTATTGACAACAACAGGACAGTGCTTTCTGGTAGCACCAGCTGAAGATCCCCGTGATCATAAAGAAGTTCTCAGCCAATGTGTTAACTCTCTTTCAACTAGGAAGACTGTCTCTTATAGCTCCCTGCAGCAGCTTGGTAAAATAGCCAGGCTATGCATAGTGACTGTTTCCGAGATCTCTTCAAAGTTTTAATATATGTCCCATGGTATCCATTTTGCAAAAATACTATTTTGTTGTTATTGCAAGGCATCTAAAAATAAGCTTTAAAATATAAGGAGAAAATACAGCGCTGCATCTCCCTGTGTATTTGCAAGCAGCTCATTAGAGGCAGAAGTTAATAGCTAAGCCAATAAAGCTAAATCAACAAGAATCCCTTCCCATCTATAAGGTAAATCACTGCTAAACTTTCTAAGGCATTTTGGAGTGGTTCTTAATGTGCTTGTAATTATAGGAGTCCATTATAGGCTTAATATTTAGAGGTTAAAAAGCAGCCATCATCAAGTAAGAAGAAATGATGATCTCCATATAACAGAGCCTTCAATTTCCAATTTTAGGCCACAACTGTTTTCCAGGAAATATAGAAAAATTGCAATCCTACCACTTTCATTCACTGAGACTTTAAGCTGAAAGCTACCATATTAACATTTTTCTATAAAGAAGAGGTAAAAATAGTATTCCTAGAGCAACAAGTACCAAGAAATTTAGGACATATTCTATGTTTTTTAAAGAGCCTGACCCACTTTCCCCCTTACTGCAGCTTCTGCACATCTCAGATAAAGAATTTTTTTCTGCCTTATACCTGCTTTTTGGGACACAGTATGAAGTAATAGATGAAATAGGTAGCCTGATGGATTTTAACATAAAAGTGGCGTCCTGCACTTTCAGATACATTAGGTATCTCTCCCCGTGAGACAAAAGAGGTCACTCCTTATTTCCTCCTTCATCCTACAATTCATCCTTTAATATAGCTTTCTGACTCAAAGATATCTTATATAATATATCCAGTATATCCAGTATATCCAGCACTGCCATGTCAGTAGCCACAGGCACAAACACATTAGAGATGCACATGGTCACAGCATGAGGCAGAAAACCAAGGGGGCTTGAATTCTTGTAGCAAAGGTTGCCCTGAAGTAGCAAAGGGTGCCCTGAAGTATCCAAGACAAGAAAATCCCAGACACCACCAAGTTACTCCAACCGATATGACTAGACCTATATGACTGTATGCTGGATAAGCTGGAGAGGATGTTAAGAAGTGATATGGAAAGCCAGGCAAAACAAACTATGAAGGAAAGCAAAAATAGGCTGGACGCGACATAATCAAGTGTGAGCAGTGTGAAAACATAGATTGCAAACAGTGAGACTATCCATAGACCGTGAAAATATCACCAACACTCCAGACTAGAGGCACAAGAAAGCCCTCAGTCTCTCACAGTTACTCAGAAAACGAAACCTGACAGCCATATAGCAAATTGCAAGACTGCACTGTTTTTTAAGGTTAAGGCTTAGCAGCTCTGTTGCATCCTCTGCTCGCAGTTTACTAAAATTACCAGTTCTAAACACTAAATCATTCTCAGTATTCCAGAATCTAGAAATTTTGTGAAGTGTTAAGTTCCAGGTTATTTTCATTTGTTTCCTCAGTTTTAAGCTTTCTCCAAGCCTCCCTTTACAACTCCTTTACAAATAAAGAATCAGATTCGCAGGCACCTAGTGCATGGAAAAGAGCAAATATCACAAAATTCAAAGAAAAGCTGCAAGCATTTGTAGTTCTGAGTGCTTATTTCAGAAGTACATCTCTAGGATAAAAGTAAGATCTCTGGTATAGAGTACAAAAAGGCTATGCAATTCACTACCCATGAATGTTTACATCTCCACAGTGCTCATACATACAGATTCGACTGTAGATGAACCATCACACACAGTTGCAAGTATTTATACAAACACACAGAACAGGTTAATGCCTCCGTTATGCTATATTTGCTATTTAAGAGGTGTACACTCTCACTTTGGGTATTTGTCCCACAGTAACTTGGCCAGGGCCGCCTAAGAAATTGATGACTGTGTAGGAATAGGTGTCAGATATTGTGGAGCTCTTTTCTCCCCTCCTATCCCTGAACAAGGAATCCTACTTATATACCAGACTGACATTTTCACCAGCCTGATTCAGCTTCTTACCTTAGCAGAAAAACAATTTCCTGCTTTGAGGAAAAGGATTAAGGATTTTTAGACTCAGTGGCATCAGTAACTCTAGGCTATTAAAGTCAGCCAGAACAAGTAACTTCACTTTAAAATCATGCATAATCCACCAGAGTGTAAAGAAAGAGAACATAGCGCAGAAATAGCTGCTTTTTCTATGAAAATACCTTAAGGTAAACAGACATACTAATTTTTAATGAGTTCTTAAAATTAAAATGTGGATCTGCTTTTATGATTTACCTGATTTATTTATATCTTGCAATGTATGTAGGTTGAATCCTAAGAAACAGTCTCATGCTTTCACTGTTTAGGTGATGTCTTGTTAGTAGCAACTCCGATATATTACCTGCAATCATGATAAATTGTCACATTAAAGAGTTGCTCGGATAATTTTAACAAGTTGCTTTGCTTTTCCTTGCAAACACACCTGAAGGGGGAAAAATTACTTGTTTTTTGAAATAGCAAATAACCTCTATTTTTCTCACACTAGTGAGTAGAGGAAATTCATCATCAAGGACTCATTTTTGCTTTAATGTGAAGCTCTCCATATGGAAGGGCAAAAATACAGAGTTTTCCTGGGAGTACTGAGTCACTGGCATGGATCATGGCCTGTGTAAGGATCTGGGACTACAGGTAATACTAACAACAGACTCATCCAGGAAGGCCTTTTTTTTCTGTCTTACACTTTGTATTTGTACAGATGTGAGGGGCTTTCACTTTTTTTTTTTTTTTTTCTAGATTTGAGCCAACAAAGGTGCTGCTTTGCTTGAATCTAAGGTATGTGTGTGATCCAGAAGGCAAAACAGTCCTTGCTTAAACAAAACAAAACAAATAAATAACCTCTCCACACAAGCCAGAGTAGTATTCACCAGACAATAAAGAAATCACGACAAAGAGTTATAGGTTCATTGGAATCAAGCCTATTGTCTAAAACCGCCCACTTTATTCAGAAATAATCATCTGTCATTCCAGCATCCACCAAAAGTTTCTGTGTGATCTATCGCACTGGGCTCAAATACAAAAGTTGTTTGCATATGTTAAAGAGGAGCATGGGCTCCTCTGTCATGGGCTTGGTTCCCAAGGTTTAGTGTTGCCATCAGGTCAAGGGAGGGAATCCTGCGCCTCTACTCAGCTCTGGTGAGGCTGCACCTGGAGTATTGGGCGTAATTCTGGGCTCCCCAGTAAAAGAAGGACATTGAGCTTCTAGAGAGAGTCCAGTGTAGAGCCACGAAGATGATTAAGGGCCTGGAGCATTTGTCATATGAGGAGAGACTAAGTGAGCTGGGCCTGTTTAGCCTGGAGAAGAGAAGGCTGAGAGGAGATTTATCAATGTGTTCAAGTACCTGAGGGGTGATTGTAGGGAGGATGGGGCCAGGCTCTTCTCCGTGGTGGCTGATGACAGAACAAGGGGTAATGGAAGTATGCAAGTTGAAACATACGAAGTTCCACCTCCATGTGAGGAAGAACTTCTTTCCTGTAAGGGTGACAGAGCCCTGGAACAGGCTGCCCAGAGAGGTTGTGGAGTCTCCTTCTCTGGAGATCTTCCAAACCTGCCTGGATGCCACCCTGTGCCACGCGCTGTAGGTGTCCCTGCTGGAGCAGAGGGGTTGGACTAGATGACCTCCAGAGGTCCCTTCCGACCTTAACCATTCTGTGATTCTGTGTTACTCTTTTGCTCAAGGTTACTGCTGGACTACATGCTCTTCCTGCACCTTCCCTATGTCCCTTTACCTCTCCTAAAGGAGAAGGTTTCCTTGGAATGTAACACTATCCAGAGGTAGCTGCTAGTGTTAAAAGAATAATGGCCTACAAGGGATTTCTTTCTGGAAGTCTGTCTGAAGTTTTGTGATGGACCACACAATGGACCATGTGTGGAAATTTTGTGATAGACATACCCTCTCCACAGTGTGCTCTACACTTGATTTCCAAACTCAACCCCTAAACTTCTTTTACCAAAGTTGCAGGGACTTTATCCTTTCTTTTTCCTTGTAAGCCCTCTAACTAATGATCAGATTTTTCTCATCAGTAGAAAATATATTTTATCACTTCTAAACAATGCAGTCTTTTCCTGATCATATTCAGCAATATTTTCATTTGGAACCCTTTTTAGATTTGGAGTCATGCAAGGATCCAAATGGGAAAGTTACAGGGAGAATAAAGAAACTATTGAATGGGGGCTGATAGAAGCAGATATGATTCTTACTTCTAAGACCAGAGACGTACTTACTTTTGGAGAGCTGTCTTTCCATTTCGTCGATGCTCTAACTGAACCTGCCTTTGAACAATATCAGCATGTATGCCATCTTATCAACTGAAAACATTCCATCCTTAGAAGTTTCCTCATATCCCAGTGTAGTAGTAATTCTCTAGATTACCCTGTAAGTACCAAAGTAAGTATTTATCATTGCCTTAAAGAAAAAGCAGCTTCCAAGATCAAAGAAAAGAATTTTTAAAAGCTCTTCAAGCTATACACTGACTGTATCTCCACAATCAAATAGGACAGAGTATTGGGCTGTATATAAGCCTGAGAAATAAAAACAAAGTGATATTCTGCTTAAAAGATACCTGCATTCAAAGACAGCTGCAATGTCTTGAGGATTAGTATTCTACTTGTGCTTCTCTATGAGCTTTAAAGGTCACCAAAATACTTGTTGGATAAGAAGTTTTAGAGGGAAGTCTCTTTCTTTGAGGAGTTAAAAAAGAAAAATTGCCTGCAGATTTGGGTGAGAAGAGAACATGGCCAGACAGCATTCTCTACCGCATCAGGAAAAAAATCTTTGGATATTATATCATTGAATATTTATACAATGAAGTGCAGTTGTTTTGATTAAACAGAAATCAAACAAAGTACGCTGTAATTTTACATTTTTATAGAGCATAATTTCCAACATAAACATTACAGATGATAGTATTTGCTCTCACTTTCTGACGTGTTTTTGGGTCAGACATATCTTTATCTACATGCATATACATATATACAACTTCATATGCATATACATATACATCTTTAGCAGGATATCTAGCTCACTAGAGATCAGTTTGTTATAGCATTTAATGAAAGACCTATCTCCTATAAAAATACTGCCTTAAATTTAAAAAGATCTGTCACTTTAGTATAACATGCAAAAATGTGTACTTTTAAAAACACTAATCTTTCCGAAACTATAAGGAAGCCACTGAAATGAGGTAAGTATGAACAAAACAAGAAGTCTAATTCATTTTAAATGGTCTGATAGAAAATTCAACTAAAACTATATAAAGGCCACACTCTTGCCCATTATGTGTCACTATTTCATTTTTTCTCTCAAAATCCACCATTTTCTACAACACATCAGATTATTTATACAGAGCTAAACAGAGTTCACATATCTTCTTTTTTTAGAAAAGTGATAAGAAAAGAAAAATATCACAACTGTTCAGACTTTTCCAGACACTGCAAGATGCCTCAATTCCTTGGCAGCGCTTTTCCAACACCTTCAGCACATCCTTTTAAGTTATTGTTAGTAAGATTAGTTTAGTGAGTACCCAAGTTAAGTACCCAGAATAGCACATTTCTTGATATAACTTACAGCAAGTTATAAAAATAACAGACTGAGATACAGTAGACAGAGTCAATTTTATAGTGCTGAGCGCACTCCAGGGCAACATAGTAGACTTAGAAAAAATGAGTGAAACTACAGTTCTTTTAGGCTGCAAACTAGCTAGTTCCTACAGGCAAACCATGATAAATTTGTGTTTGTTTTCTTTCCATTTTGTGTTGTTTTAATTTAAAAGAGGAAAATAAAATTTACGCCTGGGCAAAAGTCATTACTGGCAACCAAACAAAAGCAGTGCTTATTACATTATCTATCAGGCAGTTTTGTCAGAGATATTCAACATATTTAGTCTTATGCTAATGTTTGAAGAGGTGGAAGAGGTACCATCAAATAAGCCAAATATACTTATAATAAGGGGAAAGGAAACAATGAATATATATTGGTAGAGGCAGGCCACAGACATTGATGCAACTGGTTAGATGCAAGAGCCTTTGAAAAGTTGAGAAAAATATATATGCATTAGTGTCAGAAACCTCATGGGGAATCTCTGTAAAGCCTTATTTAATTTAAAGTACACAGAAATTTCTTTCAAGTGAAGAAGCAATAATATACAGTATTTGGAATGTGAATTGGCTTTATTTATCTGGGTGGGCTCAGGCTGTATGTGGCCACTATACTAAGTATTACTCTGAAGGAGAGTAATATTAAGGTGGAGTTAACAAGTTTCCCAGGGCATGCCCAAAATCTAAGCCAGAACTGCCTTGTAGTCAACAGTCGATTTTCTAAGAACAAATCACTTGCACCCGGAGAGCACGTCCAGCAGCAATTCCTTCAGCTGACTGTTGTCAACTCTCTACAGTGGGAGCTTGTTTTGCAAAATGCCTAAACTGAGAGAAAGGAAGGAATTATACCCAAATGCTGAACTCATTGTGCCCAGCCCTACAACATTTCCGAAATCAAGGAGGGCTTTGAACTGCATCCAGCACCTTCCTGCGCATTTCCTGTGCCTAGCAGTGCCCCTCCATGCATGCTGCCTGCCAGGTCAACAAGCTGCAGGGGGAAAGTGAGATGGTGGCCAAGAAAGCTGGCCTAGAGGTGCTAAAACAAGATGCCATGTGAATGAAACGACACTTGGAGTTAATGGAGATAAATGAGAAAGAGTCTTGCAATACTCTCAGTAAATGCTCCAGTTTTTCCATGCCAAGGAATAAATTCCTTAAGGACTCTTACTCCATAATGAAAAAACCTATTCGCTCTATTATCTTCTCTGGCCCTGGATTTTAGTGCTGTTTTGTGCTATCAAAGAAGGTATCTCTACTTTGAGTCAAAATGACAAACTCCCAAACTTGCAAAGATCAAAAGCAATATTTTTAGGACAAAGAATGCCATGAGCGCTGATGGACTGTTCCAAGCAGAAAAAAAAAAAAAAAAGGCGGCCTTCCCCTTTAGACACTTTAAACACTTACAGGGCCAGATAACAAAAGCTGACAGTTGTCAGCTAATTATACTTCCACAAGTTGCTTCAACACAGAATAATAAAAATGCAGAACCTCACCTATAGCAGAACTTTACCAGCTTTATGTAACTAGCAAAAGGTAGACATTCTGCTTTTCATGTCAAACAGACCCTATCACACCAAAAAAAGAGAAAAAAGGACAATTAAAACAGGCTATGAAGAGCACGAGCCCTCCTCTTCACAAAGGAATCACTCTGCTAGAGTTGTCTCACACTTTTTCTTGAAAATGAACTTGTACCTCACTGCAGGTCACATCTTTCTGCATTCCAACTGAAAATATGAAATACATACTTATTTAGTAGCTCAGTAAGCCCTCCCCTACTCTTACAAGACAGATGTCTACATACTTTATTGGTTTAATCTTGTTCCCCACTGACTTCTGCAGGAATGGGAACAAACCTGTTTAAGTAAATAAGTAACCAGTCACAATACAGAGAGGCACAATGTGTTTTCCTCTGTTGTTGTGGTTACCCGGTTATGAAAATGAGATGCACTAGAGAGCCAAAAGATTACATCTTTTTAATAAAAGAATGTTTGAGTCATCATTATCTAGTAAGAGATTTATTCTTTTCTAATTATAAATCATTTTATAAGTTCTCTTGGGTTTTCAACATATTTCTTAAACACTAATGATCTGGAAACAACACTGCTGCAAGACTTTTTTCAAGTATATTGCTGGAAAAACGTCTTCATTTTTAGCATGTTATGTATATAATGTGCTTCTGTATGTAGTTATAGCAAGGGTCATTAACAACTAATATTTTGATATGAACAGGTACTGAAGGTTTCTTTTTAATTTAGTTTGGTATTCTGAGTTCTTAACAAAATTTTTGCAATGCTATCTTTACATAAACATACCTAGAGGTTTTTTCTCCTTGAAACTGGGATAGTCTCTGGGTGAAATGGTTCAGTAAAACACAATGTCCAGGAAGAAGCCCCCTAAAGCAGCATCACAACATCCAGTGCAAGAGTTTTTTCTGCCTGTTTTCAGGCAGATTCAGACTGATTAGGCACAAAGTAACACTCAGCAGTGAGAGACCATGTGCCCGCATGAGCCACAGCTTGGGAAAGCCATGTACCCTCTGTATCATGCGGTTGGAGATGCAGCAGAGCTCACCTGGTGTGAACCCAAAAGCAGGGAGAAGGACCCAAAGCCCCAAAGCCCATTTATTCTTGCTCTTTTTCAGCTGTGTTTCAGGCAGGAGTCACACAGCAAGTCAAAACAGCATTGCGCTTTTCTCGCAAGGTACAACACAGGGCCTAGGAGCTCCCTTGCATCTTGCTCATTTGAGACACTTTGATATGGAATAGTCCTCATCCAGGCAACTAAGAGTGTTAAAGGAAATGGCTTGGTTTTCTGGGGAAAAACATTATTTATTTGCATTTTCATGCAGACAGATGGAATGGTGAGGGTCAGTCTCAGATGGAATAAAAAGATAAATGGAAAAAAAAAAAAGCTAGGAAGCCTTGTGAGGGCAGCACTTTCACTGAGTTCAGCAAAGAGTGAATGATGATTCCCACTGGTGCTGAGGACGTTTACAAGTGGGGTCGTGTATGCCTCACATGTCACGTACCAGTGTCAGATGTGCATTGTTAAAAGCTTCATTATTATGCAGCGAGATGCACAGCACAGTTTTCTGATGATTCAGTTTATGAAGAGGTTCTGTGAGCTCTTCCTCTCCTGATAACAGCTCTCATCTTTTCACCTTTCGTGTCAAGCCTAAAATAGAAATATCTGCCAGTTTTCACAGCGACAAAACCTACAGATACATCCCTGATTTATCAGGAGTAATCTAAATGTGATTTTCCCCTCCTTCTCAGCAATGCAAACGATCTATTTTTATCTCCATCACATCCCTTCTGTTTTCCTCTTTTCCATAATGGCATTCCACTCAAAGGCAAAGTCAAATACAATGTAAACACTCGGTAGCGGCTTGTTTGAAGTTTGGTTAGTGAAATGGATTGATTGACCTGAACTCATGCCTAGATTCAGAATTAGCCAAAATGAGTTTGGTGCATTCTCAGTAAGTCTAACATAAATTTTAACTCTTATCCTGATGTAATGGGGCAGTGAAAAGCATCACTGTACTGTTTCCAGTATCAAGCACCACAGCAAAATGATGAAACACTATCTTCTTTTACTAACAATCTCACTTCATGTCCACATGGTTATGTGTGACTAGATTCCAACAAAGCATTTTCAAATCAGCTATTCAGAGGAGTCATCTCGATTTTCTGGTCTGCTTTGCACAAAGCAGATTGCACTATTAAAATATATATATATTTTTCTCATAACCAACCTGATAACTGGCAGTCTGCGAGCTCCTAGACAAGTCAGTTGGCTTCAGGTGATCAGCAGACTGGGTTACCTTTGCTGATGCTCTCCTAAACCAGGAACAGCCCTGTACCAAGGACTGTTCTGCACTTGCAAGCAGAGTAGAACAAGCACATCTCAGAGAAACACTTCTCCCTTAGAAAGGTGGAACATGTAGAAATCATTTTCACCATGGAAATATATCCATGTTATTAAGGAGAGGGAGGTGTTTATAACAGGAAGTTATCAATATTGTTTTTAAATGAGAGGTGTTTTCAGAGCACAAAGGAAGCCAGGCCCTGGAGGGCTTTTCATGTCAGTAAATAACTCCCTCCCCACTACAAGCAGAAAAAAATATATCTATTTTCTTTAAACACCACTAAGTAAACAGGTGTCTGAAAATATGTAATTTGCTAAGGCACTCTTCCTAAGACATTGCATGGTCAGTACCCTTTGCAGGAGTACTGGGGAAAATCAGTGCAGTAATTAGGAATTCTAGGGTGGTTCCAATGGCCACCTTAATTCCTAGAAAGATTTCCATTCCTACCAAGTCTGGAATAAGCTCCAAGAAATTAAGGGATTTTTTTTATTTGAAAGGTTGTCAATATATCAGCTTTTACAAGTGTGGAAAGGATAAACCATTGAGTCCAAGACTGTCCATGCACAAGTGGAAGCTGGATTTTGTTCTGAGAACATTAGAATTGCACCTTTTAAATACAGATTTTTTTTTTCTTTTTCTTCTCTGGTGAAATTCGGTCTGTTTGTGATCCTACAGTTCTGTTCATAGTTAATTTAACTCTCCAAATGTTCTTCTTGAAAGAAATATCATCTTCCATATGCTTCCAGAATTAAGCCTTCATAAAGCCTTTGAGGCATAAGAGTTTTCGTTTATGCATCAGTTAAAAAGCTATAGGCAAAATAAAAATACTCCTTGTTACTGTTCAGACTGTGGTCATTTTATTGTCTAATTCACTGAGCAGCCTTGCAAAGGAATTGAAGCCATTAAAAAGAAACATGTGGATGTATTCATGTTAAAAACAAAAGCTTTAGTTCATTTGGAAGGGTTTGATGTTCTCAATATAAATAATATTTGTTCTGTACAAGCACAAGGCTGATATTGCTGTAGCATAAAATTGTCAGAATTTATGACTCTAGCTAATTTTTGCCTCCCTTAGCAAGGGTTCTTCCGCCTTCACTCTCACTCTGCTTTTCTCCAAGAAAAACAAAACATGTTTTAAGACTGCACTGGAAACGGCCTGGCTGGCAGATCACCATAGAAAAGCAAGTGAATTTGTCGCATACCAGGAATATGGCATACTTGAAAATAAATGAGAATTTTTACACAGATTAGCAACTTTTGTCACATCCATTAATTACACAATGAGAAAGATCGACCTTTGGCCTAATCTGCCTGAGGAGAGAAGGTGTACGGCAGAACTGAAGAGCAAGCCAATAAAGACCCACAGGGCTGTAAGACACGGAGAGGGAGCTTTGCATCTACAGGAACCCCATGCTGAGCAAGGGCTCAGTTCAGCCCTAGGTGGCCTTTGATATCTCTGGGATCAGGAGAACTACACCAGCTGCTGCCCTGCCCCTGGGTGTTTTGTATATGTCAGACTTTGCATATCTCAGGCTTGGCCCTTAAATTGCAAGCCCAGCTCGTTCTCCTCTTCTGACAAAGATTTTTAAAATCAGGGAATGGATAGTGCCAAAGGGAAGCTTGACTTTGTTAGGCAATATGTTTTTCGTTTACCTGACTGAGGAAACAGCATTTCCTCAGGGTTCATAATTAAATGTGGCACCTAAAAAATGGGGAAGGGTGGAGTTTAGAGTTTGTTTCCTGATACAAAATGCAAAAGAAATAGCTGACAAGAGCATATCTTTGCCCCTGTGAAGTAGCAGTGCTGTGAATTTGCAATGCAATGAGATACAATGAGCCGGTCTGATGTCAAAGAGTAGCGATGTAGTAGTCCCAAAATACATGCAGTTTGGGAAGATTTTCTCCTCTGCAGCATAAATACATGATGTTGATGACATTCCCTCAGTATGTTCTTGCATGGCTTGATTTGGCAGTAACTGATACTACTATACAATTTGATTACTGTTACAGCTATATAATAATTAGATTATAAATGTCCCCTCTATTCTCAGCTAATTATTCTCAGATGGGGGATAAGATTTTGTCTTCCAAGTGCGCCTAACATTACAAAACAGCGTTGCACCATTATTCGCAGCAGATTCACCCGACTCACAACTGGTTTGTAAAACCAAGGAGTTTGGATTTGAGGAGAAAGACCTTCTACACCGCTCCAGGGAAAATGAAGCCGTTTCAGCATGTACCAACAAGGGGTTAGATGCATTTCTCTTCCTGGTGTTAAAAGGCATGAAATGAAAGGGATGACTTAATGTGTGTGAACTTAATGTTCCATTGTGAAAATGCAAGCAGAAATTGTCTCAGCCAAGCAAATGAAGAGTTGCCATGCATCTGGGCTTCTATTTAAAGCTGTCAATGGAGTGCCGATGAGGAGCTTTAAAGTGCAGATTCCCTGCAGAAGGTTATGCCATAGGGTGCAGTACTGTGGGGAAAAAAAGAGAAGAAACTAACACTGATTTCCACCTCCCTCCCATCCTATAGCTACAGCCAGTTCTGTTTCCTTTAGCTTGAAGGACACATGACACCCTGTAGAGAAACTCAAGATTCTAGATACAGTTGCAGTGAAAATATATTTCACTGAATATAACTTCTTTTCCGCTGTTTCCTCTTATTGCACTGTGCTGTATGCCAGAACTGTTAAGGAATTTGTGGATCATACATATTGATTTAGGACTGGAAATGTCACCTGAAAGCGCAGCTATAGCTCCATATGATTAAAGTCAGCAAGATAAACTAAAAATTTCTGGGAAAGTTCATGGTCATGAAAAATAGGAGAAGGTTTCCCACTTATTTAAACACATTGTTTTATTCTTTGCACTTATGAAGAATCCTCATTAGTATCATTGCTCCTAATTGTAAGCTTTAATAATTGTTGATTATCGGAAGTGAATTAATTAATTAATTAATATAGTGTACTTTTTACTTAACATCTGACACTAAGGGTACAACTCTGTACTCAGGGACATTGGGAAAACTCAGAGTAAGGCTATGGATCTTGGAGAGATTCTGTTGATATTACACTGACGCTAACAAGAACAGTGGCTAACATGACTTGCTCACCTGAAATATTTATTATTTTAGTTTTGTTTGTGGCAATTTTTGGCCACTGTATGCCTCTTTTTCACTTAAGCTCATTTGAAACATTCAGTGAGGTTCACTCTGGATTTAAATATCAAATCATATTGCAAGACATTTTTTTCTGTATTAAGTATTTCTTTTTGGGTCACTCATGAGCAATCCTAGTAAAACAAACACATCCCTTTCAATCCCACTGAAATCAGTGAGTTTACTTGCATTCTGACTTCAGATTCTTTACATTCTTTGGTATTTTCTAAGCAGAGGATGAGTTTCACCTTTATAGAAAAACACCTCCTACACACCCTGCTGTGTATAAAGACAAATGGGGCTTCACATGTAAAGTGAACAAAACTTATCCCCTAAGCCTTACCATGGAATTATCTTTACCTAATTCGCCTTACATTTGTTCCCTATTGTTTCACATTTTTGTTGCTGCTATTGAAGAAAAAAGATTTTCTTCCTCTTATCACTTGCCAGAGGAAGAAGCATTTTTCCCAAAGCTATTCATTCAAAATTGAAAGTTGAGTGATAATTCTGAGTTAGACAGCTCAGTGGACCAAGCACTGGCCTTTCACCCCTGACAGGGGTAGAAATGTAAAACGTTTGTTTATTCATATTATAGATACTTTGGAGGCAGCTGTGAATAGTGGTCCATAAAATTTATTTCCTATTGACTTAAATAGGTAATTTGTATGTCTTCTGCTTGTGTGTACAGTGTATAGATGTGTATACAAACATGAGAAAGAAGGGGATTCTTCATATTTGACTCCTTCCCCAACCTTTTTTAAACAGATTAGATGCTACATCAGTTCACAATTTAGTTATGTCAAATATTGGTTTACTATTGAATTCAGTTGTGTCAAATATTGATTTACTATTGATTCACTGGTGCTTGTTTGTCTAATTAGTAAGAAGTAAAATAGGAGATTGTATTGTAGAGGAAATTATGTCTGAAGGTTATAGAGTATTAAATCTTCTTAAAAACTAATCTTAGTTCAGGGCTGAAAAGCTTCTTACAGAGAGAAGTGTAACTAGTGAACATATTAAAAATGCTATGTAAAAAGTTGCATAATTTATTTAGACAGTAGCATTTTCTTCTTATGAATCCGTGATGAACCCACGGAGACCCTCTCCATGAAACAGCTGTAACTCCTCTTCCTCTTATTATGTCCCCCTTTAAAAATACCCCTCATCTCAGGTATATAGCTGTCAGATAAGTGCACAACTTAATCCACACCAGCAAGATCATGCTCTCTGGTGCCATCAGCTTGGCTCCTGTATTTCATTGATATGAAGGATTTCATTAACATTCAGGAATGATTTGCAAATTAATTGTGTTTTGAATCTCTCTAAAACAGAACACTATCGTTGAGTTTATCTGCTGAATTAATCCCTCTGAGTGCACAGAAGAGTGGCAATAATCTTGAGAAATAGCCAAGAAATTGAACGTAGCCTCGAGTTTTGATTGCTTATATCAATGCTGTTAATAGTTTCTAGCGTAAGACTTGAAAATAATCCAATTAAATTGTTTCAGGAAACGGTATATGATAACTGATATTTGTATATACGGGACATGTGTACCTATGTGTGTATGTGTGTTTGTGCATACCTAAGAAAGCCTGAGCAAACATGTTAGGGGTCCAGAAGACAGTATAATGGAAAGGAAAGTATCAGTAGTATACAGATTAAGCTCATTTAGACCAAAATATATCTGTATTAGTCTGAGACATATTATAAGAGATATTTTCCTGGGAATATGAAAGTTATCACAAATTATTAGCAAATTGCTGAACTCTTTATATTCTACAAACAGCCCTGTGGTGTTGAGGGACTACTGAGCAAGATCAGAAAGATAAAGGATTTATTTTGAACTAACATCCACTGCTTTGCTCTGACAGATGTAGATTTGTTTGCATAGAGTAGTCATTTCTAACCCTGCACCTTTTCAAAGTACCTAGGCAAATTTGCTTTATGTACTGGCTCTCACAACAACAACATTCTCAAAGAATAACTGGTCAATGTGAATGAGAGGAGCTTAAACTGCGACCTCAGATTCCTTTCAATCCAAATATTGATTACGCTTAAACTCACCAAAAGGCCTTTATTTTTATGTGACATTATAAAACACGAGATTGGGCTGGAGTTACCCACATATAAACCTCTGTAAGAGAGAATTTCTATGCTGCCGAAGCACAGATATTTTGGTTTTGCAGTGCATGAGCTAGTGTGGGTACATGAATACCCTTGGGGAAACAGATATTTGGGATAACTGCCTCCTTGCAGTGTTTTGGTTAAGTAGAAGCAGACATTATAGGCACACAATATATTTTTTTTCTTTTAGGTGTTTCCTAATTACTTTCAGCTGATGATATGTTGGGTCACTTACTTAAGAGTTGCAATGTTAGCATAGCCATATCCTTCTGGTGCAATTCAAAAACATTTCAGTGGGTAGAAAGAAGCACAGATCAATTCTTTTACTTCTGGGAAAAAGGAACCAGGGTCAGGCTTTATCCTTAGAGATATTAACATGTCACTGCCAGTAGAAAGGCTATTCCTTAAGAAGTGCCTTGGCACTTGTATTCTCAGAGGTTTCACACCAGTAACGTGCTAAAATACCTCCAGTGACTCTGTTTCCAGAAAAGAACATTGTTGCTATTCTGTAGAATTATATTAATGTTACAGTTATTTGTGAATATTATTGTTAAACACCAATCTCTCCTTGAACAGAGTGAGGGATTTGGCTTTTACGGCAGATGGAAAAATACTCTTCAGAATACAACATTAGTTCTCATCTAACCTGAGGGCATACTGACTATTTATTGCTTTTCCCAGAGAAGTGTAGGGGACATCTCGGGTAGGGGGCACACTGCCATGCACCAGTGCTCTGACCCACTTTCCCACCTGTCCCTTATATATGTGAATGGAATTGGTGAAATCCTTTGGAAACAGAGGACAGCTTTCCCAGAAAGAAGAGTAGGATTGGGTGGATGGCTGCAAGCAATGGTCCCATCCTGGTGTTCATGCCAGCCCTCAGGAAGTCTCTGAGTGGAGACATCTGTGAGAGCAATGTTCAGCATGAAAAATCACTTTCCAAAAAGGCACAGAGGGGCTAAATCTGGCCATGCTGACTTTGCTGAAGTCGATTCACATTTTCAGTTAAGGCAGTCGAGATTACAGTCCTTGGGATATGCTATGCCTGGTTTGCATTCACACATCCAAGCTTTCCTCTGCCACTCAGGAGTTTCACCAGCAGAAAATTCATTTACAAATCTGTGAAAAATAACATCCTTTATTCATTTTTGCACTAAGCTATTGTCTTATTAAAATATTTGTCTACTTCAGAGTCTGACATTTTTGCCATATTCTTATGATTCAACTCTGGTGAAAAATTACCTTTACACAGTACACAGCTTGGCAAATGATACACACTTTGTACAGAGCCAATTGGAGTGATTATAGTAGAACAATTCTGCTTGGACGCCCTCATTAATTTTCTTCATCTTTGTCTGTTATTTCCCTTTCTTTTGCAGGATTGACCTTCCTGGTGAGCATTTAATCTTCACATCCTTTCATTTCTGCCTGAGCTGACCTTTTCTTTCTCATTGGCATGTGGGTAGAAGGGATAAAACGGGTTAACTTCACTTCAAGATGAGTGCAGAGCTGATCTAATTTTGAAATGAATGCCAGGAAGATGACAACACAATCTCTTCTGTGATGTCCAAGGAACTTCTACAGGGAAAACTTGAATATCCTCATTTTTTATTTCTTCAGTCAAAAGGAACACGGACTATTTGGGGCCTGGAGGGGTTTTGCGTGGGGGCTTTCTTGGGTTTTATAGCTCTAGCTTGTTTGTTCAAACCATATGGTTTTGCCAAAAAGAATTTGTTCTGTGTTTACTGGGAACAAACAGTCAGTGGAACAAGCATTCATTGTGATAAATAGTGTTTGGCATGGAGGGACAAATCGAAGGATCACAGCCACTATAAAAGCTGTTCTTTTGCTCAAAGTGAACGTTAACGACACTTGTTCAGTGTTTTATGATAAACTAATTCAAAACACTACATTACTGGAAAGATATCCTTGACTCCAAGAAATATGCCTGCGTTGCTGTTCAGTCAGAAGCTGGCAGAAACAACATCAGCATAAATATTTTCTTAAATATTTATTTTTTAGCTTTTTCTGTGCATACTTTGTGACCCTAGAAGAGGTCGCTAGAGAGTGTCACAGTATTTTTATTTTTAAAGCAGATCTGTGTTCTTTCTACAGTCCATCAAGTTCTCTCTCTGATTTATAAAACCAACCAAACAAAAAGCAATCTGCAATTTGTCCCATCCTTGGCAGTGAGCTTACATATCTGAATCTAAACTTTAGCCTGTCAGGCCAATAATCCATGTTTTACAAGTTTCCTAAGGATGTATTTAAAAATTCAGTGGTTTGGATTTGCATATTTAAAAGACTGGCTTTTTTTCCTAGTGCCGTAGCAGTGCAGTTGTACTCTGCAAAGGTCTGCAGGCCTGCAGCCTGATCCCCCCAATGAGTTTTCATCAGGGTATTTTGGAGTGAAGCACCTAGGGAGGTGGGAACCACCACCTCTCTTTCCAGACATTTGCAAGGCATTAACCCTTAGGACATTCTTTGGAGTTTCAGAGAGAAGAGAGAATTTGATAATTCTTTTTGTCTTTTCCTGCTCTCAGATTTTCCCCCAGCTGGGTATTTGCTGCTTGAAGTTTGAGAGAAGCTGCCCTCTTCTATCTTAATTCATGTTATGCACAAACCCCAAGTTATTAAGTATGTGAAGTAAAACCTCCAAAGTTAGCAAATGCCTGGATTAACATTTTAGAGCCTTGATTCTGCCCCCTTGTGCTCATGTACAGTCTTTAATTAAGTTACCACATGCTATTTTTCTGCAGGATTCCATCCTCATTCTGTGCACTGGATAGATTGACCTCACTGAATGGGGGCTATTAAGTATTCCTGCATGATCCTCTTCATTTGCTGTGCCAGTGATTTATTTACTCTACATTATTCATAATCCCACTCTGAAAACAGAATTATTCATTTACTTTTCGTGTCATTCATTCATTTCACAGCTACTCTGCAACATTTGAGACCAGAGGATTATTGCTCATGGAGAATTTGCTTCTAGTGCTATATGCCCTGCTGCTCCTGGCCTGTCCCTGGCATCCCTCTTGTCATTCCAACGTCAGTTCTCTCTTTTCCCATCTTCCAGCTTTTCCATCCTATTTCCATCCTCTTTAGTTAGTAAAACTCAGTCTCCTCCCTGCAGTCTGCTGCCCAAATGGCAACAAGAAAGCTCAGCAAGAGCATGACCTGGAGCCCTTGGGAGCTGTGATTGTTAGTAAAGAAGTCCTGCGTGGTCACTGTAGGCCCATCAGCAAGTACGTTCAGTGCAGATGGACTCTACGGAGAATTGGCTGCTGAACTTTAACAAGTCTCTACTGAGCATTGAGTAAGAGATTTTTTCAAAGGCTTATAACTTGGCCAAATTTAGGTAGTTTTTCATAGAGATGAAAAAGTACATTCCTGTCACCACAGCAGCCCATTTGCCTAATTTCAAGTCTCTTTGCCAGAACATTGCAATGCTAGCACCTCTCAGCAAACACTTTGCAAGAATTTCTTTTCTTTTTTCTTTTTCTTTTTTTTTTGCATGGCCAAAACAATACTATTTTCGCTTATCCTCTTGTCAGAAACAGCTGAGCCATTTTTTATTCAAACTTTCCAAAGATAGACTGAGTCAGAAACATAACATGGAAAACTGAAGCCCAAATCATTAAAGTCTGGCAAAGTCATAAGCAATTGGAAACTGGATCTCTGTTCTGGGAGATGCTGCGCAACCAAAAGAATAGGTAGAGCTACCTAAAGTACCTAAAGTGAAAAGTACCTTGAATTTATACCTTGAAGAGATGTTTGGATTTGTTTGCTCATCTCTTTTACATAAATAACAAACAAAATTACACAATTCTCTTAGGTTCAGCTGGTACATCCTAAGAAGGACAATTGTCACAAGATAAATCACTCTAGAAATCCTAAAATATCTAAAAAAACAAACTATGGACAAAATAAATGAAACGGTGAAGTTGACTGTCTGGGCATGAAGGCATGAATAGAGGTTGGCCACTGTTAGCTGTATCTTTATTAGACTTATGTTGCTGTAATATGTGTGAAGAGAAGGCAATCAAAGAACAGGATTCCAAAGTGCTAGTTTCAGTCCAAACAGCAAGTACATCAATAACAGACTCATATTCTCTAGAGCTTTCAAGATATAAAGGAAGCATGAGATAGCAGTGTAACAACTACAACAGTGCAACAAACCAAAGCTTCTGCTTCCTTTCTGTCTATACAGATTGAGCATGATTTTATGTTCCAGGTGAAGGTAAACAAAAACTCACCACTATTCCCCTTTGGAAAAAACGTGCATTTAATTGGTGACAGCTGGAGCACAGCTTACTTCTGCTGGCTTGTATCAGTTCTGCTTATTATAAATAGACAGAATTATTGAAGATAGAGTTCCAGTTCCCCAGTCTACCTCTGTGTCATGAGGACGCAGTTTTAGTGGACTTTTTTTTTTTTTTTTTCTGATTAACTGGTCAAAGAATCACCCAGAGGCTATTTCTGGGTGGTGGGTCGTCTTTATTTCAATGCTTGGAAGAAATGATGAGTGACTAACTGAATTTTGAAGCCCTTTCAAGTCTCTTTGCTTCTTGATGGGAGGCCTTCAACATAAAGAAACATCAATAAAATACCAACGAAGGATCCAGACTAGTTTAAAAGTGCTGAATCACATCTACCATACACAGTATGGAAATATTATTATGTAACAGGCATGGAGAGCAGAGGAAAACAGTGAACTCACTACAGCTCAGCAACAAAAGCACAAACCCACCAAACTTGATTGATGATGAAGATATGAGATTAATGTTGGAGCCATTGGCTAGGCATTTGTTTTCTACACTACATATAATCATTAATAATAAGCCGTGGTTAACACATTAACCATTAGTCAGTATTAATCATTATTTCACATCATATGTCAATAGCTTTGCAGTAAAGACCTCACAGCATGTCCCACTCACAAGCAATCTACTCTTTCTGCTTCAGGGCAAGGGCAAGCAGGCATCCTGCCCCACATGGTGGAGAAACTATAAGACATGTATGCAAGCTTCCTTTCTCCAGTTACTGTGGATCCCAGGCAAGAAATCAGGATGCTTTAAGTACTTGGACTTCACAGCTGAGCTTTTTGCAAGAGCATGTGTAAATGGACACATCTTTTTGACATGTTCTTGAGAATAATTAGAACAGAAGGATAGGATAACAATTATGATGGAGGGAAGGCATAGTAGGACATCCATTAAAAGACCATATGAAGTCATCATGGATAGAAATCTGCAAGCAATGCACAGGAATGGATTTATTTTAAAGTGTGGGCCTTTGACTGTGGAGTCACTGCAGACAGGTGGGAATGAGGCCATTTTGGAGCCTTCCTCACTCACTAACTTCTCTTTTAGATAACTAAGTTGCTTAAAATGAGATGCTATGGATACTCTTTTTTGCCATAGCCTATCTCTTCATTCTGGCTAACAGAGCTGCAAGTCAGAATTAGATGGTGATCAATAGTTATAGATGCTTCTGAGAGAACCCTTCTCCATAACAATTGCCTTATTCCATTTATTGTGTTGTATTGTTTGATTTCCAAAGCCCATGAACCATAAATATGTCAGTGAAAGAAGTTACATTCTCTTTCTGCAGCTTCTCCTTTTCTACAAATAATCATTTCCATTTGTGGAACACAGCAAAGCAAAGCCTCAGCAGAGCTACTGCAGAGACAGCCACAGCATACAGAAGCAATACGTAAGGTCCTTACTGTATTTTGGAAAATACATCTTTACAATAAAAATAGCATTGTACAGTGAGTTGAAGAGGAAATTGCCAAATATACTGGGGCTTGCCCAGTATGTATGCAACCTCTGTTATAAAGACTGATTTATCCATCAGTGTTTGATAAATATTGCTCCAAAAGATGTACAATTTGTTTCTGAGTGTGTAAAAATGTTGACCTTTTAATCTAGTCTTAAGTGACAAAATATATTTCAACAGTTCTTCTTTAAATGACAGATCTCTTAATGTTCAAAATGTCCAACCCTAAAAATATCATGCCCTCAAAATTCCCGGGACTGGGGATATTATCTCCTTTCCACAGGGACAACTAAGAAATGTTAAATGGAAAGGAAATGATTTCTAAAAATTGTATATAGAAGAAGGAGTTGAAAGGGTTTATAGCTAACTATAGAACCACTCCATCACTGTATAAACAGAGAGAAGGAGAATGTCCTAGAGTTCCTAGAGATGTGTCCTGGAGATATTTTAGAGTTTTGGGCTTCTGGAGATGATCAAAATGGGAGGAAAAAAAAAAAGCAGAGAGATTTGTTTTGCTAACTCTTTAGCACTAAACATACTTTCCTTGCTGCATGATTTCCCGCCCTGAAGACCTCATGAGAGTGCAAGATCAGTCCTGCCATTCCAGTTCTCCTTGTTCCAGAAGGGAGCTGAGGGCAGGAGCACATGGGACCCCTCCAGAATCACCCATGAGGGCAATGTAGGGAGTCATAGCACACCCTGAGATACGTTATTTTTTGCTCTTCCTTTTGCTCCTTTTGAAACCATTCTGTGACACATAGGTGCAAACCATGGTACATTGTTTGTGATGTAGTTTTTCTTGGTTTTCCCACATTTAAAATGCAAATCAGCTCCTGCAGTCTGCTTGTGTCTTTTGGGGTTTTTTTGTGTCTTTTATTTAGAACACTGTGGAACTCTATCTTTTTTTTTAAATGTGGACTCCTATTCATAGACACTAGTGTCATAACAATTGTGTTCCCTGATCTGCTGTTCGTATGTCAGACATTTTTCATGGGGCTTAAAACACAAACTGCGTTTCAAACTAGCCAGACAGAGAAAGAATCAGGAGCTGAAGTTCAAGTAGCAAGGCTGATAAGGAAGTGCATGGTACCAGCAAAAATAATGCAAAAATGCAAGTAGAGTTTACTGTGGGGAGCAGCATAGCACCAACCAGGGAATGGTTAGGACAACCTACAAATTATTTTTTCACCTTCATTTTTATCTACTTGACATTGAGCTTTCTCCTTACCCCATTGTTACTCTATTGGAATCAAAATTAACATTAATTAATAGCTAACAATTAGTTTAATCAGCAGCTTAATAAAATACAAATAGATACAAATTTTTAAAGAAAACAAGGAGCACTGTCTATTTCGATCTCTGGCAAGAGAGAAGCTTTGTGGCTATTATGAAGTAGTTATTGCTTCTTGGTTTAAGGAAAGTCAAATAAATGCAATTATCAGCATTCTAGTTGTAAAATGAAGACTTCAAAATTATGCCTGCTTTTACTGAATTGTCAATTCTGTATCAGACTATACAAGGAGAAATTAATTCCAGCTGATATACATTTAGCAGAGAAAACAACTAGAAACTTTTCCCTTTTCCCTGAAAGGTATGTTGAAGATGAGTTTCATAATGCTTTAAAAGTCAGTCTTTGTATTGCCAAAGACGTGCAGCTTAACAAATATAATTTACTTATTAAACCGCAGCTCTATTTATCTTCATTTAATTTCAGCAGCAGAGATCTTAGCAGAAGACAGGGAGCTTTGAACATCACCCGGTAAATTGCAACAAGAACTTGCTTCAAAATCTAAAACTCTGTCTTTCAACTTTCACTGAAATGTATGGGATATTTTCATGCTCTACTCCTCACCATTTTTTTTAGAACAAACTGGACCAGTAGCTGGTCTACTAAACTGAGTAGGCAGTACTAGAAATACTTGGGTTCCTCTCCTGAAGTACCCTATGTTGTTTTCTCTTCAGATAACACAGACCACTTAGACCAGTACATGTGTCTCAGCCAAATAAAAGAACCAAAAAAAAAATCTTGGAGTCCCAGGTGCTTCATTAAACTGCAACTTTCAAAACCAATTGCTTCTTCAGTTTTTCCCATGGAACATTGAGACTGGACAGATATTTCAGGGATTTCAGGCAAAGTAGGCAGTCATCTTGCCTACATCCTAAGCCATTTCACTGTTTCACATAGATCCTGAGCCATCAGGACTCAAAGGAGAGACTGAGGCTGCCTATACGGTTTTGTTTCAGTGCCAATCTAGGGGTAGAAGAGTGGAAGGTGGCAATGAGTTATTGGCCTCAGTCTCCTAAAAAGTCCAGAGATCCAAACAGGTGCAGGTTCATCCATCAGCTCTGACTGGTACTGTGCTGATCTCAGCAGACATATGTCACAGAAACACTCCTGTAAGCAAAGTTTTTCTGGATTTGTCCTGGCACAAACAAGATCAGAAGTGCAATCAAATTTGTTTCACAAAGGAACTTTGGGAAACTGCATTTGTAATGCTGCCAATAAACCTGACATTTGCTGAGCATTATGCCAAGATCTGGTTGCTGTATTATTACAAATCATATTCTACACTGTGCCTCAGGAGAGTAACTCTTAAAAAAATGCAAAGACTTAAACTTTAGTTTGGAGATACCAGAAATCAAGGTAGATTAAGGCATTAATGAAATGTGTTCCTATAAATCTTTAAGTAGATCCTTTTCTATCCAATTCCTACTTTGTTCCCAGCTGGCAAACTCATTAAGTCTTTGGATACTTTTTCCACTGTTACGTGTCGGTTTGCTCTCATGATCATGGCTTCAAATATAAAGAGCTGGATGTCATTCAACTTTCTAGCTCAAAAAATAGTTGGGAATACTGTGAGTTGCTTACTGCTACAGGTAGAGACTATCAAATTTTGTTAAGAAGTAAATCAGAATGAGTGTAAATGATTAAAGAAATAATCAGTGCATCTCAGTGTCTATGTATACATAGATTATCCAAAGCCTCTGTCCCCAGGGTTATACAGAAGTTCCTGAACATGATTATTCACAACTCCAGCCCCAAACTGGTAGAGTAAGTGTATGTACATTCAGACTTCTCACTGAATGTAAGAGAACTTGTGTAAAGGATTTAATTAGCATAATTAAGAGAGTTACAGAGATTTCAAATGTGGAACTATATTAGTGATGCTGAGTACCAATTTCAGTCTCCTGTAGACAAGCATCTGTTGAAAATGACTGCAGAGTTCTCACACTGCAGAAAGCTGTATTTAACTTTTCACTGAGTATTACTGGGTGTGAAGAAACTCACTGCCTTTTTGATAGACATATATGACAAGCTGACATTTAACACACTCTCTACATCTCAAAACAGGTATTCTATCGACAACCAAATTATACAGTAACAAACACTGCCACTATAGAGTGACAGAATATTGTAACCGGTATGAGGGAAACATTTTCCCAATAATATTTGTCAACTTCTGTGCATTTCACTCCTCTACATGATTACCAGTGAAATAGATGCATAGCTTTAAGAACACTTTATCCATCACAGAACAGCAGAGATTTGGTAGAAGCATGCCTATTGCACCAAGGAAGTGTGTGCTCTCTTATTGCAGTTATTTATAATTATGCATTTGTGTCCTGGCAGCACACATGCAACTGTGGTGAAGAGTGGAAGACATCTTTATTGTTATTTAGACAGAAAACTGCATCAAATGCCAGAGTGATTTGTACTTTATCTTTTATTTGTGTCTCCTTGTACAGAAAGGAAAATATTGTGCACTGCTTCTGCGTAATACCAAGCATGTTCCTTTCCTAAGTATCCTGGAGAGGCAGTAACTTTTGTATACCATTCCAGAATGTCTGACTTCACTTCTTTTCTTCTCTCAGATCAGGTGTGATCTACCGTCTTTCATTTGAGCTTTGCCAACAAAGCCAGAATGTGTTTTCTGAAGCTGGATTTGCGATTGTGTTCTGTGGTGGCATCCCTAGCAAGGTGTGATACGGACTCAGAGATAACACCCTGGCTGTGAAGTAATTATTCTTAGTATTGCGGTAGTTAAATAGCTAATCACCCTCTAATCACATGTGCAATGTATGTAGATAGGCAAGTTTCTGCAGAGGAAATTGAAAAGCTGTATTAGGACTGGAAACATTGGAAAGGATAAAAATGAATAACTTCTGCATATTTTAATCTTTACAGTGTAGTAGTAGCTCAGTCTGGTTAGTAAATCAAGACACAGTAATATGCTGAATATCTGACAGGAAGTTCAAAGGAGAAACAAACTGAAGACATCTGGGCTGCAGGCCCCTGCTGGTCATGGCAGTGGAGAGGGAAATCAATAAATTTGTGCCTGCATAACATATCTTTCTGTCTCCACTCTACATATTGAATGCCTAAACAAACAGAAAATTTATTTCGAAACAGTTGCAGCTACTTACCTTGTTGTATGTCCCTGTCTCTTACTTACCTTTTACCAAGATCTATGCAGAAAGAAAATTTCTTATTTGGTGTATAGTCCCTCCCTGTATCACCTTCTTCCAAGAGAATTATTTTAGTCTCTGTAGGAAACGTCCTCAGTGTATTGTCCATCTGAGTTATCTCATTGTAACAGCTGACCAAATGAAATAACAATCATCACATTCATGCTAATAACAGATAAAAGTTCCTGTTTAAGTCACTGTCTATATATATTACTTATATCAAAATATGAGCTTGAGTACTTTTTATTTTTTGACATTAGGTAGGACATTATCTGACCAGTAGATGCTGCACTATTTTAGGAGCCTTGCAATAGGTTTAGAGTTATATTTTCTAGGCTTTCTCCAAATAGCAATAGTTGGCAAATGCTGATAACTGATGTGAACTAGAATATGATCCCAGGTGGAAGATGAGAGGCCAGCCCAGAGGCACAGTAGAAGATGGCAGCTGAATAACAATCACCAACAAAAGGAAAAGAACAATTTCTACTTCATTAAATTTGTCATGAGTAGATATTTGGGCTTGCTAATTCCTGGGATAAGTCAGAAACTGTCTGACTACATAATAAAGTCCATGTCTTCTACCTATTGCGCTGCAACCTAATGGGTGTGCATGTTTAGAAGTACTTAACCTACATTAAAGAAAGGAAAGTTTCCACTGTTGATCTGAAAGGCCTATAAACCTCAGGCCTCTACACAGAACAATATATACAGATTTCCTTCTTGATAACACCAGCGCAACACTCCTGAGTGCAGATTGTTATCACTCCTGGAGCAGTACCACTAGCAGCTGCATCAGCACAGCCTGATGGAACTGGTTGCTATTCTGTGAAGGGCCTCCTATGATTAAAGCTTTTCAATTGGGAAACAAGCATTTCACAAAAAGGACTGTCATTAGTTTATATCACAAAGTTCCATGAAAAATCCAAAGGAGGAAAACATCCCAGATAAGTAAAAAACAACAACTTCTAAAAGGCCCAACTGAACTGAAATTCTGGAGACACTCAAGATAGCTAGGGAAAGGCTTTAGCGTTCCTTCAAAGTTTGCATTTGCAAACTCTGCCAGTATAGTAGAAAGTAAAGCAGAAAGAAAATTTCTGACAAAACTTAGCATTGGATCATTTAACAATTTTAACCATTTTGTTACCAAAGCAGAAAAAAGGAATAGAGGAAGAACAGAGGTATTTAGAGGAGGAGATAAGAAAAGCACATTTCACAAAAGATAGAGCAGGTAAGAAATATGTCTTTAAAGGCAAAGATAGGGGACAAAAAAACAGTTATGATTGGACTAAGGATGATAAACTGGTCTTGAAATTTCAGAGTGTTACCAAATCCTTGATTAGATGCTATATGGTGACCGGTGTATTGGACAAAGTCCTAGTAATAAGAATGCAAACAGACTAGAAACTAACTAGCTTCCAGGTCAAAAGAAGTCACCTACTCTGTCTTAGATTTGTAAATAAAGAACCCAAAATGCAGTGAACTTGAAACCCAAGGCAGAATTCCCTGGTAATTGCAATGTTGGGATTACATTTTTGGTAGCATCTGAGGTTCGACAGCAAAGAGCATATTAGGTTAGATGCAGGAAATGGAAAAAGTATGAGCATCTATCAATATTTAGCAAAAATCTGTTACATAAAGGAAAAAGTTTTTCACAATAGCAGTATTAGCTCAAAAAGATTCTTCTTAGAAGCAGTTGAGAGAATGGTCTATAAATCACAGAATCCCAGAATGGTTGAGGTTGGAAGGGACCTCTAGGGATGATCTAGTCCAACCCCCTGCTCCAGCAGGGACACCCAGAGCACATGGCATAGGGTGGCATCCAGGCAGGTTTGGAAGATCTCTGAAGAAGGAGACTCCACAGCCTCTCTGGGCAGCCTGTTCCAGGGCTCTGTCACCATAACAGGAAAGAAGTTCTTCCTCACATGGAGAAGGAACTTCCTGTGTTTCACCCTGTACCCATTACCCCTTGTCCCTTCACTGGCCACCACCAAGGAGAGTTTGACCCCATCCTCTTTACTTTCTTCCCTCAGGTATATACAACCTAGTAGAAAATACAAGCAACTATACTGTTGCAAACCAAAGTATATTTAGCCTGGTATCCAGTATGTGGCTACAAGAAGAGCAAGAAGGAAGCCAGCATATGTCATTCCCTTCCTACTGTTCTGTTTGTATCCTGATCCCAGTTCAACATCATTCTGGACCTGATGTAGCCTATCTTTTTATCAGATTGATGATTTATCTGAGCACCCAGCCAGTCTCTCTTGAATCCCAGGCAAATTTATTGTACCTGTAATACTCTTGGCATGCAGTGGAGAAGATGATGTGCTTTTGGGTCTTCACTGAGGCTCCTGCTAACTTCATTTAGTGCCCACTGAATCTTATACTGGAAGATTGATCCCCATTGATCTCATTCCACTTAAAATTTGGTAGTCCTCCATCATTTCCTCCTGCTAAATCATCTCTTTTTCAGGCTGAACAGTCTTAGCCTAGCCAAAGCTTACTGTCATACCTGATCAGCCATGACTGATACTCTATACCAAGCAAAGGAAACAAATATGGGAACTGTGGAGCACAGAGGGGAGGAAAAAGAGAGCTCCATTATACATTAATATTACTGTAAATTTTATGGAACTGGAACTATTGCTTTGACACATTAGCAGTACCCAAAATGTCAAAACTTTTCACAGCTTTTGTACCACTGTGAATAAATTCAGTGTCCAAGTATTAAATCTCGACACTTATTAAAGCAACAGAAATGAAGATTTGGTATTGAGCTACCTCTGCTGGAAGGACACTGTGGTCTGTACAGACTTCAATGGTAGAACTTACACTGTTGCATCCTACATGAAGCATATCATTTCACTGAAGTTTAATCCAGGCTGAATATTGGGGGATTTCTTTTGCAACAGAAAAAGAGAAAAGGTCTGTCAGTATTGCTGGCAGAATTTCCCCTTGCTGCCTCTTTGATTCACTTTTCTGTTCTGATAAATAATCTGCCCATAATTTAACTGATGATGAAACACCTCCAAGGTCCAGGTGAAAAGCTGCAGACAGAAGTCTCAGCTAACTCTGCCTCTGTTCTCCCAGTCAAGATTTTTTATGTAGTCTCCCATTTTCCAATAGAAAACTATTGGTCAAACAGTTGTATTGTCACAGCTGCTTGCATTAGACACCTATTGCCTTAAGCTGCTTTAAAACTATTATATTTATATGCTTTAAAACACAAAGCTCTTTTGTGCTAGTGTAGTCTACTGTAGTGGTACATCTTCAGAAAAATAGAGACACTGAAGAACAAAAATCAAGGAGCTAAAAAAAATGTAACTTTGCTTTTACTCAGAAAATTGAAATGGAGCAACTTTTCTTCCCTTTCGTCACATAGTCAGAAAAATCAAATGTGCATTTCTTGTCTTGCAGGAACTGGGGAGCAGGACATCCCTTGAGAAGCACAGCACTAGTGTGCAAGTTTCCAGAGAAGCAAAGGGTGCTGAATAACTCTCTGCTACAGAGGAGACATTCAATGATTTTTTTAGGTTTGGCTACCAATTGGATCTGTCAATTCAGGTGCTGGAACAAGCAAACCAATCTGATCTAGTGCCCAGAAATTCTTCTCTGGACTCCCCTGGATGTTCATCTCCCCTCCTAGATGCAGACTCAACCTTTGTACATGCAGTCAGAAAACACTGCAGTCGGTGCCCTGCCCTAGGTCAACATGTTCTCTTGGCATGTGCTGGACAAAAACATAGTATATCTCGTTAATATTCAGTGCAAAGTCAGCAAAACCCAGGCCTCCAGAAACAAATTTTGGCAGGACAATCTTTCTGATAACCCTAGCACTAACCGCTTTGATATCCTCATCTGAACCTTCTGACAGTGACCAAATGCAGCAGATTGTCCAGATGAAATAAGGCGTCTTCTCCCAAATACCTCAGGCATCAGTTGGCCAAAGGATTCAGGATCCGCAGGCATGATTTGTGACTACCTTGCTTTGGGTAACCAGCATTTAGCCCTTGATGTTGGTTTTAAGGATGTCTTCCACAGACAGCCAAGAATTACTGTATGATGGTATAGTTCCCTTTTTACTATGAACTTCTCTAGACTGGGTTGCAAACGCAGACCTACAAACTTACCGGAGGGCTAATGCCACTTTGGACAAAAGTTTCTGGAGCATGCTGTGAAGTTTTAGAAAGCTGTAACTTGTAATTTTGGCCTTGATCAGGCCAAAAATAACAAAGGTGGGATAGATTGTCTTTGAGTCGTATTTTGGAGCACTAATTTTGAGAGATGTAAATTAATTTCTCATTTTATTACATTCCCTTGAATAAATCACTTCATCTTTCTATGCCTCTGTTCCCCATGTGTAAATGGAGATATGACTTTTCTATCAGGCTCTGCCTGTCTTTGCTTTTTTGAGTGTAGGTTCAGCAAATATACCCTTTATTATTTATCATTAGTACTGTTGAGAGCTTTGCAGCTAAGCCAGGTAACTAAGGGGTTTAGTTTGCTTTTATATTGTAGCTGCTCACTGGTTTCTCCTGAAGTCATTTGAATGTCGGAGGCAGAACCTACCTCAAAATCTCTCGAAAGAAGCCAGGGAAAATGAAAACAGACAAAGAGATGAGTGAGACGGATGCATCTTCACTTGCGGGTGGCACTTGCTGCTCTCCAGCACTGGAAAGAGAGCAGAGTGGATTTATTCTGCTCTAACTTTGACCTCAGTACGCTGACAGGACAAGGGAGACACCTTACTTCCATGTCTGCACAGTCTATGCTGGAGGCTCTGTTCATCCACAGATATTCCTCTGGCTCTAGTACAGGCACCTGAAATCTAACAGCTTAACACAGATGATATGTAAACAAAATACAAACACCTGGCGCAGCTCCGAGCAGCTCCTGACATGCCCAAAGCCTCAAAGGACACCCAAGATACCTTTGCCCATAAGCTCTGGCCTGCCTCAAGCAAGAACAGCATCTGCCTGTAACCAGCCTATGCAGCCTGACTATTTCCTTCTTTTCAGGATGGAAAGGGCTGTCTGAGGCAGAGAGTATGAGTTTGAATTCCTGGTTACAATATCCAAACTGTATTTAATGATTGGATTTGCAACTTTTCTGTAGCTGGTGCTTACAGACTTTACTAAATATCAACTTTAGAAATCCATCACAGGGAAAAATCATGCTGACAAAAGAAAAAGAAAAAAAAAAAAAAAAGAAAATACAGAGCAGGGTATCAGGTCCTATTTTATGAGACAGTTTCCTGCAAACAATCATTTCACATATTTTAAATTATCACAAAGGTATATATTCACAGAAATGTATTTTAATGGTTTATGTAACTTTATTCTGACTTTTCAAGATTGCTTCTTCACATCACTGCCCTACTTACATTACACCTGTTTACTCTCTAGATTTCTACTTCTTCTTACAAAGGTGCCATAATTTACAACACTGTTGCAGATTATTCTTTTTACTCATAGCAACTGGATGTCATCAATGAATAAGTATGAAGCCTATACCTTTCCAAAGTTTCCCATCAAACCAGCACTAAACAAATATTCCACCACTGAGCAGTGCAGAGCAAAAGACGCAACTTTCATGTTTTGTCCTTTGATTTTGCTTTGCAATTAATTGCAAAAGCCATTTTATCTGCAACTTAAGAAGATACTAAATATTTAATCTCCAGCAACAGCACTCACCTGTAAAGCCCCTGGAGTTAATCAGTAGCTATTTATGAAAAGAGAGCTAAGGTATTCCATCAGACTATTTTCTGTGGTCACAAACAAAACTCAATAATTGAAATCATTTTCTTGATCCAACACTACAGAATAACTCTGAATTTCTTTTGACTTATTTACTCTAATTATAGAATAATGATCCAAACCAGTACTGTAAAAACAAGCTTCACTACACACCTTCGGATGTGGATGTCTCCTCCAAGTGCACACATGGGCCCTGCACCAACCACTGTCCAGAAAGAAGAATGAAACTTGCTTAGCAGCTGACTCCTTTCCATGCCAGTAACTCATCCAATATCACAAACAGCATTCAGCTGTGTTAGTGCTGTAGTTTCTTATGTCTGCATTGAAGTACTCTGACTTACAGGCTCAGGAATTAGCTGAAAAGTCTCAAATTCCTACCAAAAATATTCTGAAGCACATGGATAGCCCTAAATGAAATGGTCACTAAAGGTTTCAGAAACACTGCTTCCTTGACTGTGGGAACTTAAAAAGTTTTACTGAGAGTGAACACTAGAGGGTACCAGTATTTAAAACAGATCACAGCTATAATGGCATCTTGCCAATAGGGGAGAGAAATTCAGGAGAGACATGTTCTTTCTCCCTGGAGTCTGAAAGAATTCGCTGTGTGACCTGTGCCTCTTGCTCGATATAAGACACCCACAGTCCCCCAAGTTATGGAGTAAGTTACACTACAGATGTCTGAATCTACTTACCTTGTCCCTAGTTTACATCCTTACTAAAGGATACGAGTAAGGCTAGTTAGAAAGAAATTTCAAGTTTTTTTTTTTTTTTTAGAAAATAATTACTCTGGGTGATAAGAAAAGCTTTAATATTTTAATCTCAAGATAATTCAAGGTTAAAAATAAATTTATTTTAGTGAAATTCCTATTTTTACTTGCTTTCCTTTTCCCTAGAAACAGCTTTGCATAAACGAGATTTCACATACACTCAAGTTGTCATAAAGTTTAAAGAATCACACAGAAATCTTCTAATAAATGATCATTCTTGTTTATGCTTGCTCCAGGCAGGGATTAATTTTTAAATGCCTGTGCAATTAATGAAGGGGAAATCCATAGAATACCTACTGGTGGATACAATTTTAAGTAGGTACCAACTTCACATAGATGTGAAAGTGAGTTATGCATCTGATGTTGTATGGACTTTGTTCTTCCTCACTTGAGAGTAGGTCACATGAGATCAAACATACACATGATTTTTGCTGTTCTCCTGGCATGTCTTCTACAGAGTCACTGCAAAAACTTAAAACCTGGAACACTCAGGAGAAGAAATGTAGTATAGTTGCAGGTAAGTCCAAACTTTGGACTCTTGAATCTTATGGATCCTTAGCCATACTAGGTAACCTTCTTACAAGAAGTCCAGTCTTGTTTTGACACTGTATGACACATGGATATTTTCTGAGATGTATCAACAAAATGACATATGGGAATAATGCACAGTGCTTGCCTGCTTTATCATGCCTCCCGAAAGCGATATTAGTCTTTTGCTTTCATGACCAATTCAGTAAAACATCTAAAAATGCAAGCGGATGGAAAAGATAATAAATTAATAAAGGGAAGATCATAAGATAAATGAGGAGAAAGATTTATGCTTTTCAAGCAGAGGCCTGAAAAGAGAAGTCTCTTGCTGGCATTCTGCAAAGACATCACATGATAATCCCAAGAAATTATTTAGTGCTGAGCATAATGCTGCCACTGAATGATGAAGGAGTTCGCTGGCAGAAACGCTGGAAGACTGACATCGATCAATGTTAACTGCGGTGCCTTTGCTGACGCGTCGCATCCTGGAGGGCTGCCAAAGTGTGTTCAGATGCAACCGATGATGAGGCCACAGATGACTGTGATGATGACTGATGTGACGCTGGTGCCAATGTTCGCCTTCTGAAGGCATCTTCAGTTTCCTCTTCCTCTCCTGTTTTTGTTTTTTTGTTGGTTTTTTTTTCAGTACAATTTACAGTATTTATTCATTGGTGTTTATAAAAGATGCCTACTTCATCAAAACAATAAAGTCTAAATCTTACAGTTGAGGCTAATATGGACCTTGTGTTATCTAACTGTCCCATATCTTCTTCAGAAAGGCTAAGGGGTTCGACTGCTTTTACGCCACGCCAAAGAACAACATAGCTCGATATTTTGTTGGTCCAAAGGATAAAGGAAGTGAGAAGCTGGCGGTGCAGGAGTGCCCTGTTCCTGACCATGATCACCACCTTTAGAGCTGATTTCAGCTCTTGTGAAACTGTTCTTGTACAAAGGAACAGAACAACTTACATTATTCACCTCAGTGTCACCAGACTACACCTATTGCCCAAGGAGAACTCACAGTTATTTATTGCAGCTTATTATCTTTCTCTTATCTCACTAGTTCATGCCGAAGGTAAAAGGAAGTCTTAGCCCTGGAGAGGTTTTGTAGCCAAATAATGCAGAAGGAAACACCATGAGATGTTCAATGCAATGTGAGCTTTATCTGTGGACACATTTTATAATACCCCAAGGCTGGCATAGCACATGCAGTCTTGTTCTACAGCAAAGCATCCACATTCTCCAATACAACACAGCTGCAAATAAGAGTTTTGTGGAAAACAGAGAAATTGAAAAGTCGCTGTTTTTATATGTACATTGGACGTGAAAACAGTAGCATAAACATCACAGTTCAGTTTCTGTTTGTCAATATGACAGCATATTAAGGTCACATAATCCTGCCCCCAGTGCTTTAGTTCTCAAGTTGTTGAACATGGCAAGAAATAAAGCACATTTCTTTATCCCTAGGATACTTTCCTTGCCACCTTTCAAACACCTGCTGCAAACAATGGAGTCAACACAATTCTAAAAAGATCCCAAGAATCCTTTTGTCATGAGAGGTATTAGGGATCTCCAGCTGTTGCCCTGTTATTATTATAATTGCCTACCTCTTAAACTAGTTAGAAAAGAATTAAGTTACTGTTAGCACAGAAATTGGCATGATTTGTCTCCCTTTAAAATGAATAGTGCAATTAACACCTCTGACAAGTGTGTTGCAAGACACTTGAGAATTCAGAGTTGCAGTCTGCACTGCTTGGCATTTTGTTGGCTTAACTTTATTAGATTTGGACATAATTTTGCATTTATAGGCTCATGGCCTCATCTATTTATTTTCTATTCTGAGGCAGGGAATAATGTCTGTGGCCAAAAACTTACAGGTCACTAGTTTTGCCTATCACATGATTTATATATATCACATAGTTGGTAGATATACTTTCTGACTTCCATTTTTTGGAAGGGGGAAGGGGGAGGACAAAATCAATTTGCCTGCTTTAAAGCATTTCTCTTAAGTCTTCATATCTATTCTATATGTATTCAGTCTGTGCTTACAGGTGGTGCTGAATGTCTCATTTATGGAGAAATGGTGGAGTCTCATTTATGCCTGAAACCCATGTAGTAACACGACGGACTGACCCCACACTGACTGATCAGCCCCACACTGGCTATAGCTCTAACTGAAAGGATTTTTCAGCACATTCAGGGAGAGGGATTGGCTTTCCTTACTGTCCCTGAAACGTAATAACAAGGAATTCTATAAGACTTAAAGACAGTCTCTTGAAGTTATATCCAGAATGACTAGAGGAAAAGCTGGGTAAAACACATCTCTGCTCCTTAGGAACTGTGAAGTTGAAAGTGTTTAAATGATAAGATGGAACCTACAAGTGCTTAAAACAGGTTTTATATAGCAGGGACAAATTGTCTTTCCCTGCTTGTTGGCCAGCACTCCCTAACACAGCTGCTTTCTTCAGGCTGGAAGGCACCATCTCTATGTGGCTGCACCTGAATGACCTGCCTTATCAATTGAAATTCTTATTATTCATATTCATTATAATTAAGACTTCCAGCCTTACTGTGCACTCCTGTGATCCAGATTGCAGCCACATTTAATTAGAGTTATGCAAGAGGCCTTAAGTTCACTTCAGTCCTTCTGCCTCTTCCCTCTCCCGCTCCAACACACTCCGCGCTGTGTTTCACTGGCCCCTTCCGTGTTCCATGCACCAACTTATAAATGCTGCAAAAACCTATTCCTCGAAACAAACAGCTATGATGAGTAAAATCAACATTCGGGACACGGTGCTTATGACTTATGCCTGAGCTAAAACGCACGGAAGGTGGCTAAAGCTCACAGATGGTGACAGAGGAAATTCTTGCAAGTGGCACAGGATAACAATAGGGAGTCGCTGTACTTTGATGATTGTCAGGTTAAAAGAAAAAAAGAGCAGGTTATCGCCTGGAGCAAACCAGCTTTTCAACTCCAGAAGAGGAGAGGGAGCAGCAACTAAACAGCAACACCAAACAACAAATTAGCTGGTGTGACACTTGGGTGAAAATAAAAAGGAGCAAAAAGTGGACCAAGACCACTTGGGTGAATGGAGATGGGATGTGGTAAAAGAAGTGGTCTTTGAACACACATTTGAGTGAAAAGATAGCAAAGTAATTTTTTTCTTGTACAGGTATATAAGAGAATGTAAGAGAACAGATGAGGAGTGCAAAGAAAAAACTCAAAAACAACACACTAGAATAAAAGGCATGGTTTATTTTTCTTAAAAAGAAAAGAAAAAACTATATGAATCCTAGATATGGCTGAATCATTCTGAAATGAATTGTAAAGTTAACATGGGTCTATAATAGTACAATAGAGACTGCAAAGTCTTGCTTTTGCAGAGAAACAATGCTGCCAGAAAGTGCAAGGCCAGGCTGACAATTTCCTGGATGGTCTAGTCCAGAGCTCAGTCAGAAGGGCCAACTTGTATCTTAACATCTTTGTTTTATGCATATTTTTTAAGATAAAAGAAGCAAAGAACAAAATAAATGAGGATGAGGTCTTTCCTTATGCTGAGGTAAAGTGTAATGGTATCACAGCCCCACTTGATGCTTTTGTTGAATCCAACTTTTTCCATTCACATTTTTCATTCAGCAATAAATGTAGACGTAATTATATTTTCCATTCAAAGATGCAGGAATGTTCCCTGTATTTCAAGTATTACACAACAAATGACTTTTTTTTTCTGTTCATCATAGAACAATTTAAGCCTGGTTTCCTGCAACTTAAGAGTTTTCTGCCCTTCCTATGAGTTCCTAAATCCTTTATCTATCCCCTGTTCTTCACCACTCAAAACACATAATTGAGCAAAAGATGGCACTGTTTTTGGCATAACCAAAAAGTTCTGAACATACCGACTGCCTAAAGACACAGGTTTGGATTTCTCTCCTTTATTAAGCCAGCAATTCCCTTGAAATATTTAGGAGTGTAGCTGTCCGATGGAAACTGGCCAATAGATCAAAAGGTTTTTCAAGAGATGGAGAGTGTATCAAAGACTGCATTTCCTTAGAAAATCACACTAAAATTCTTACTAAATTGTCTCCCCTTGACTTAAATAGTGTTCAGAAGTGGTAGGGACTGTGTGAAACAAGAAAATATACTGATACAAAACACTTCAAAGATAGTGCTATGACCATTGATTGTTCATGACTTGCACAGTGATGATAGACTGCTTTTATCCACACATAAGATACTTACTCTGTTTTGTTACAAAATGTTTTTTTTCATTTCATTCCTGACCCCACTGAGTTACAGATGAGCTCAAGATAAAGAATATGGAACTGATTTTGCACAGTGCAAAGGAGTATTTGTCTCTGAGTTTCTGGGTCATTTCTTTATACAGAGGGCCACTGGAAGCATTTACATTTCCCCACCTCTAGAATCCATGGGTTTATATAACCCAGACCTTGGCTTAAATCCATCTCTGTATCTGCCATCTAATACAGGCAATAAACTGTCCCTATGCTGTATTCTTTTACTTTCAAAACATCACTTCTGGGTAGAAATAATACCGCGCACATACCTTTTCTTTCAATTATAAAAGGGGTGTTTTTCCTTGATCGGTAAGATCTTATAGCTGACTGGGAAGCAAATGATTACAGCTAACACCTTTTTATTGCTCCAAAGCAAAATAGAAAATCAATGTATAACCAGGGTTAAATGTTAAAATGCAAAATCAGTACGGAAAACTGGAAGACAGGAAGCTTGAGCCACCTCTTTGCCTTTTGTTTCATAACTAAGCTGCCACATTAAATATTACTGTTAGAGAAACAGTGCAGAATATTTTTTCCTATTTTATTTTTTTTAATTGTGTCTGTTGTTGAAACCTGTGGAGATACACGTGAAAGACCACAAGGCTTTTGACAGCTTCTTCATCGGGAAAGCATTTATCATACAAAGGCAGGGATATTAAGGCTTTGAAAAGGAAGCTTACACTGCAGTAAATTTATATTATTATATTAATGAACACTACTAAAAGTGAGTTCCAATTACAGCTTTAATACAACACAAGTGCAAAGTATGGTTATTATCCTTCCATCTGCTGATCTCCAAGTGCTTTGCATACACTAGTAAGCCAAGCCCTATAATTTACAATGGCATAATATTTTGTGAAGTTAAAACTATCTGCAATCTATGCTGCTTTTCTGGGTCACATAAAGCTTATAGTTTCCTATACATCCTGCTGGAGTTCAATGACATGTGTTTGGAAGTTCACTGCAGAACAGAACATTGCCTGTGTGGTTTAGTGAGATATTGAGATCAGGATTCAGAAAGACTCTTCAAGGAGAAACAAACCTTTCCTCTAAATAATAAAATCTCCTATTTGTTTTGGAAGTTATTTGTATGAACCCCAGATCTAGGATACCCAAACAACAGAAAGCAAAGAGGAGATATGTCTGGCTCCTGTAAGTTTACAAAGAGCTTTTGTAAGAGGGAAATTAAGAAAGAAATAGTTAGCACCTAGAGGAATATGAAAAGCAAAGAAATCCCTCATCTGTCTTAGAAACCAAAGACTGCTGCTCTCAAAGCAAAGAAAGGAGGTCTCTTCCTGTTTTTGGCACTGGAAATTAATGTTTTCCTTTGCTTAGACCTTAAAGACCTTTATTTTCTAATATGAACTACCAACATAGCAGAGCTCTGTTAGAGATCCAGTATGTGAACAGAAGAAGCCTATAAAAGACCTCTCCTCTCTTAAAACCCAAAGAATGGAAAAAAAAGGCAGCCACAGGGCTGGTGGTCCTTCTCGACCTTTCATAGAATCATAGAATCATAGAATCATAGAATGCTTAGGGTTGGAAGGGACCTCTAGAGATCATCTAGTCCAACCCCCCTGCATACGCAGGGTCACCTAGAGCATGTGGCACAGGACTGCGTCCAAGCGGGTTTTGAAGATCTCCAGAGAAGGAGACTCCACAACCTCTCTGGGCAGCCTGTTCCAGTGCTCTGTCACCCTCACTGTTAAGAAATTTTTCCTTAAGTTCCCATGGAATTTTTGATGTTTCAGTTTCCGAAATTTTTGATGTTTCAGTTTCATTTCATTCAAATATTATTGTATGAAGAGTGAAGCCTGATAAATACATGGATACATGGAAGACCCACAACTATATTTTTCTGTTGGATTCTACCTCTTTGAGACAAAGGTAAGTAACTACTACCTTTAATTTAAGCCGATTGTAAGAAGCCATTCATTAAGCATGGACCTGTTTTGGAGCACGGCAATCTTGTTCATACACTCACAAGTCTTAATTCTCTGTTCAATCTTCCTTTCCTAAAATGAACAAAGTTGAAAAGAAGGTAAATACCACCTTCAAACATTTTATCGTTTTCTCCACTTCATCTATTCTGACTATGAAACTTATCTCTTCTTGGATGCTCTTTGACGTAAACATGTGTAATGTTTTAAAAGACGGATTCAGAACAGACAGAATGGCTTTGTAGCCTCAGTCCTTCCCACAAAGGATGTTATGCCAATCAGGAATTGAATTTGTTACCTTTTGCAGGCTGCAACAGCCCTGGTGTCTAGGATAAGGCTAGAAGATAGAAATTTTGTAGAGGGCTAGCCTGATTTTTGGTTTTCAGCTCGTCAAAGTCATTTCTATTTTTATGTATACATTTATTACTTCGTAGGTTATATACACTGTTATATCAATATGGTTCTGCCAGAACTGTTCTTCAAGGTCATGCTCCTCTAACACGAACTACATAAGTAGTTGTGCTGCTCCACAGATCTGTGGCTATTAACCCCTCTGCTCCTCATCAAACAACATGACAAGATCCACAGGCAAACCAAACAAGCTGTAGATGTCTAACACCTTATACTTAGTTTTGAACAGACCGACTGCCAACTGCTGCTAACCTTGGCACAGATCAGTGTTCTAATACATGCAATTTGTAATTAAAAAAAAAATCAGATGCTAGATTATAAATATTTTCAGTTCTACTTGGGCTTGCAAGCCTGGATGGAATAAAAGTCATATTTTCAGAACTGTATGCCTATATTTGCACACAACCTTCAACATGTTTATATTCCTGTATTAGCTTACCATGTGCTAACACAGCAGAGGAACAAATTGAGGTTCATCTCTGCAAATTACTCCAGTAATTTTTTTTTTCTGGATGATCTTTTAGTTTATTCTTAAGAGAGGAAAGAAGGAAGGAAGGAAGGAAGGAAGGAAGGAAGGAAGGAAGGAAGGAAGGAAGGAAGGAAGGAAGGAAGGAAGGAAGGAAGGAAGGAAGGAAGGAAGGAAGGGAAGGAAGGGGAGGAATGGAGTCCAGCATTCATTGTTAGCAGGTAGTTTATTTTGCTCTGGACCTGATACAGCCACACTGTATGAGGCCCAGATACAGATTTTCTAAGATTTTCTCTTCTTTATGAGAATTCACATTTTCTTGTTCTACTCCGTGTTGATCCATGTATGTTCAACACTCAATATATGCATTCCACTTTCCAGTATATGCATTTCCACTTTCACATTATTTAGGTGTCTCTATTTCTAGATAACCCTTTTTTCCAAATAAATTACAACCTCTTGCCCTAACTTGCCTTAAAATTATTAGAATGAATTTTACAGTAGCCTTTAGCATCTTGGATGTGTCTGTTTTCTGTAGCAGCAACCTACTGATATAGTCAGTATCTTCTGACTATTCTCAATACATAAATGATAATGAGTAAGAATTTTTCACATTAAGTTCAAATCACAGAGCTGAACTTTTCACATGCATAGTCCCTACTCGGAGGTCTCCATTATGAGTAAAGGTTTGCAAGATCAGGTCTCTGTTTTGAATGTAATGATTTTCCACAGAAAGCAGTGGGATTTGCATTTCTCTCCTGGCTCTGTCTTACTGACATTTCCAACCCCATTTCTTTATATGCAAAGGGCAGACTTATTCCAAAAAAAGGTTTTATTTTTTTTTTCCTCCATGAAAAGCTGTGTGCCAATGCACCATAGTGAGGTATTCTCACTTTCCTTGTTTAAGATTTCACTAAGATTTTCATTTGCATGAGAATTCAATATGACCCTGCTAGGGCATCATTCTCAATTTACATCTCCTGTAGCCATCATAGGGGAAAGTTTGAATCAGTGCCATCGATCTAAGTAAACTAATGGAATTTAAAAGCTTATTTCCACAGAAAGGGACTAAGTACATTCCCTTCAAATATTAGCCATATCAAAGACCAGATGCAGTTTTGAAGCAGTGATGGTATTATTATATTTTAATTAAAATGACATTTGTTACATGCAATGCAATATATTTAAATGAAGGAAAATTTCAGTTATCAAGCCAAAACACCAAATGCCAGATAAGTATTCATTAAAAACAAGTAGTTACGTCTCTACTCATGATAGTAAGAAAATTAGGAGAAACAATGTAAATACAGGATATATAATATATGACTTTTCCTTAGCTTCACTATTCTTCCAGCAATGCAGGTAGTTCAAACCATTTTCAAACCCCTTCCTTTCTCATGTCTAAAAGATTTTGATATGCTGGACCCTAAAATGGCAACTTCATAATTTATAGAAGAGCAATATTTAATTTCTTTCAAAGGGATTTCTTTTCCTTTTGTAAGGCCTGTATGGTTGCAGCAGTGTCATTAAGATTACCTGGGTAATAAACAAAGTGATACAAAAAATCGGAATCACAGAACAGTAGAGTTTGGAAGGTGCCTCTGGCGATCGTCTTCCAATCTTGCTACTTAGTGAAGGTGCTGGGTCACCAGGAGCACACTGTCCAGGACTGTGTTCAGGTGGCTTTTGAAATTCTCCAAGGAAGGAAGTGTTAGGATACTTTGATGAGTTTGGGAAGACTGGAATGTAAAAGCTCAGTGTCAAAAAAAAAAAAAAAGAAAAAAAAAAAGAAAAAAAAAAAGAGAGAGAAAGAGAGAGATTGAGGGAAGGAAATCCAGGGAGCAGAAGTGGACTGTTTTATGAGGAAATTTAAAATAAAGAATAAAATCAAAGCGGAGGAAAGACAATTGAGACTTTTCCAGGACAAAGAATTGTAAGCATAAAAAGAGAAAAGCAGAGAACAAGCATGAGTACAGGTGAAAGGGAGGGAACTGAGAGAGAATATTTTAGGTGAGAGGAAGGAGAAGGACAATATATGCAAAGAAAGAGAGGCTAAGAGGTGGAGGAAGGGGAAAGGTTCCTGAGTGAAAGCAGTGATGGGCTTTTTTCCCTCCTTTAAAAAGCTTGACAATTTCTTTGGCAGAAAATGCTTCACAGAAGAGAGAGAGGAACAGAGCAGAAGGCTTTAGAGAGGACTCAGAAATAGCATAGAATTGGAGGGACAAAGGTCAGGCTAGTTACAGACAAGAAAAATGAAGTTATTGGTCAAAGGACAGAGAAATGGATAAGAAAAGAGAAAATCTTTCGTGTCGTTGAAAATTCAAGGATGCTCACAGTAACTTTCTTTAGTAAGCCATGGCGACACTCTGGTAGGGCAAAATCAGTATGAAAGATGCAACAGTAAAATAATGCAAAGATGGATACCTTTTAAATGGACCCCAGCAAAAGAAGAAGAAACAGTGAGAGAGAAAGGATAAGGTGGTAAAAGCAAGCATGGCTAACAAGATGAATGAGAGCAAGCGAGAAGGGATGGGAGAAAGTAACTCAGTGGAAAATAAGCAGAAATCACAGTGGATAACTAAAAGAGCGGGTCAGTACTGAAGAAGACCTGAGGAGACTGCAAGGGAGGGTCGGTGAGACAACCTGGGGTGACCAGAAACCTTCCATGTGGGAAAAAACTCCACTCAGCTTGGCTGGAGAACCAAGGAGACAGGGAGAGGCAGAGCCAGGGCTGCTGAAGGAATAGGAAAGAGGGTCAGTGAAGTGGCAGATGAGTGTGAGGTGAGGGCAGAGGCAGGAAGAATCAGGTGAAACAGATCCCACTCTCACAGAAATGTCATGCTGCTACCCGGGCTTGTACTACAAAATGCTGGAAAACAGAAATTAACTATAGTTTTGCCATTCCTTTTAAACAAGTTCAAAAACTTTGACTACTGAAAGTTTTCAGTAGTCAAAGCAATCCCAGGTATAAACCAAATTCAAATTTCAGAAATGAATGGGAACGAGAAGGTATCTGCAATTATGTTTTTAAACATTCACAGTTCTTTACAAAATGCTACACATTCATATACCGCATTATAATGGTGATTCATTTTCTTTGAAATACTGCCATTGGGAAAATGTGAAGCATCTGATGAAACTATAAGGCATTTATCATCCTTATTTGTTGGACTGTATACATATCTCAAGCACATCTTAAAACGGAACTGCATGGTAGTTGAAAGTGATGCTTGGTGCAAAGGACTTCTTGTTAAATCTTAGTACAGGAGAAATTGTAAGTGAGTGGAGTTCTCAAAAGAAAGCTAAAAGAAGATTTTTCTGCTCAGAAAGAAATAACAGAAATTCTTTAGAATGACACATAACTAAAATATACTATTTGGCATTTTTAAGAGTACACTATGAAACATCACAGATAGACGGTGAGTATATAATGAATTATTAAATCTTATTCTTTTTAATGGTTTGGAAACCAACTGTTACACGATCAGTGCACAACTTTTTTGTTAAATAGTGAATTTTCCCTAGCATATTGAGAATGTAGGTTGTAGCTTTGTCACAGCTCCTGCATAAAGGGTTCACAAAGCGTCTTACGAAGAGAGCAGTTCTCTCCTCCTGTACTCTGGGGCAAGGATGAAGGGCACAAGCAGCAATTTGATGCTCTCTTTAATAAGCAGGAAGAAGTAAACCCTCCAAGCTCCAGCTCTTGATGCTTTCAGTTTGCAGAGAGGCACCTACAGAGGAGAAGGCAATCATTTCCTACATGGCGAAAATGATGGCCTGAGCTTAGTAACCATTAACCATTTGTTCTTTTCAGAATTTCTCAAAAATATGAGAATGAAAACTCCCTGGTCCTTGAGCAGAGCTGCTTTTCAGTGCACTCAGTATTTTATATATATATATATATATAAATGTGTGTGTGTGTGTCTATAAATATATATTCTAATCAACCTCTGACTTGCCCTGAATGCACTTAAAGATGTGGACTACCTCACAAAAGCCCAGGGTGGCCCTGCTCTGCTAGGACAAGGCTGAGTTTCCCTCTTCAGTCTACACACAAGCCTTAGTCGTTGAGTGTGAGCATCCGAAAGCCCCTCTCTTTTAATGTTAGATCATAAACAGCAGATATCCAAAGGGAAACACTCTATTCTCTAAGAGTCATTTGAAAGAAGAGAAAAATGGTATCTAAAACAGATGTGAGGGATGTACTTGAAAAAATGTAAGCAAATATTTCAATATTATTTGTGTTTTTCCATATTAGATTTGCATCTGGTCCTGCAAAATGTGGAATGCCTTGTGCTTCTCAGGGAAGTATGGAGAGCTGTGGGTGCACAGCTACTGTTGCAATGGAAAGATCTCTCTGAACCATTCATAAAGGTTAAAAGTGGCATTTTGAGGAAGAGATTTAGTGCTTTATCTCCCCCCTCTGGAAGACTTTTGACTTTTGGAAAAGATAAATTGAAATAACTGAGTATGGGCTTTCCCACAGTAAAAATTGAAGAAAGATTTCAGTGCTTTAGAGGCAACATCTACTTTATAAAATATTACAGTTCAGGGACAAGATTTACATTTCAAGCACTTTGAATATTCCTTCAAAATGTGATGGCCTTTGGCAGACAGCTGTGCTATTGCTACAGTCAGAGTTAAGCTGATTTGTATGGTGTTATTTATGTTTCCCAGGACAAATATTTTGGAGATGAGTTGAAAAATTAAATCCCTATATAAAGCAAAAGTATCTTAATTTTGGGAATGTTCAGTCCTGCACGCGCTATTGGTTCAGCCGCTCCTCCAGCCACAGAAATTACCGTAGTTACAGAAATATGTGATGTGGCCACTCCATTAGTCTCCATAAGAGGGTAATGTAGTGTGTTGGAAAGCCATCTTACTGCATTTTTGATTTTCTATACTAATAGATAAAATTCACTCTGTACTACTGTTTGGTCATCTAGATAGAAAGGGAGAATTTACGCACTCCACTGCTCCTTTTTTCATTTGAATAATGACTAATATAAAGAGTCTGTAAAAGTAAGCCAGGAAGAAAACAAGGTTGTTCCTAAAGTATTCTTGTTCAAGAAAACAACAAAATCCTATTCCTAGGATATCAAAGTTTTAGGCAGCAGTGGGCTACCCATTTTTAGGCCAGAAAAAAAAAACCCTGCAGTCTTTGCAGGAAACATGGCAACATGTTTACATGGAAACACGGCAAATGCCAAGGCATTTCTAATTAGCACGGCATGTGAAGGTCCGTTTCCATCTGCAGTTACGGGCTGGTTCGAGCTGTTCCTGGCGGAGGTGAAACAGCCAAAGACTCAGCATGTCCAGTGCGATACAGCTAGGCAAGCACAAACTTTTAACTGATTCGCATGGTGGATGCAAGTTAAAAGAAGACTGAATGGACTTTGATTTCCCTCTTCACGTCTCCTGACAGCCCCAGATGACTGTAAAGTTGGTGATTTGAAGAAAGGTTAAAGATTACAGCTTTAGGGACCTACTTTCTTACATACCTTAACTTACCGAGAGTTGAAATGATTTCTAAGTCATAAATGTCGATGTTGTTAAGCAAACTAGTTTACAAATTAATTTTGTTGCTTCATTATAGATGTGGCATCTCTGGGAAGAATTTCTTTTCATCTCTGCATCTATTTATGCATGGAGCTTCTTGACGGGGGAGATATGAACACAGAAACAGAAATAGGAGAATGGGTTTGTTAGTCCATAGTTCCAGCTCCCATCTGCTTGCAATGTCTAGATTTGTATTTTCAGGAAGTGGCTTGCAGTAATGCATCTCTTTGTGACATACTCTCCCATAGGTATACTGGCATCAAAATTATGTATGTAAATGAAGACAAAAATCAGTGGTCGGACTACGATCTGACTTCCCTCATTTTCCTTTGTGAAAACAAACAAACAAAACCCAAGCAAACAAAGAGAAGAAGAAATTTGTCTGACAATCTTTAAACTTACTGGTTTCCAGGGAAGAATAAGAGAATTAACAATAAACAAGAAGGCTGCATCTTCTATTTCTTAAGCACTCAGATTCTGAAAGTTGCTAACAAATAGCAGATAGCAAGGCCACCTAGGGTAAAGGCACATTGCTTAAACGAGACACTGTTGGTCCACAGTGAGCTTTAAGGGCAGGTATTTTGAATAACCAAGCACATCAGTAGCCATCAGCTCCACACAGCTGCACGAAGTGAGGAGGACGCGGGGGACAGAGAGCGTGGGAGCAGCGTAAGCCAGGGGCAGCCTGCAGGACAGAGGTGGCAACGGTGTGCTGGTGTTCACAAGCCGCTCTCGGGGACCTGTTCCCCTCCCAGTGCATCCCTGCCCCTTGCTTGCAGTGGCTCTAGCACTCCTCTGACCTACCAGGCACTGTATTACCTCCTCAAGCCAGAGCTGAGTTAACTTTGATCTATTTTCCAAATCCTCACATCTCTCTAGCACAGGAGAATGCAGAATCCTCCACATCGGGCTGGAAAAGACACCCTTTTTAGCCAACCCATCCTGACTCCCAGTGCTGCCCGGCTGTGGATGCCTGGGGAAAAAATATTTAAATCAAATTAACAGAGTGTGGTTTCTGTCCACTGATTTCTGACTTGCTTTTAAAGAGACAGGGAAGCAATACTTCCTTTATTCCCCATCACTGGAATTGCATGTAATGCTCAGCTCACTGGATTGCGTGTAATATCCATTCTTCCCTTCCCAAATCTACAAAACTTTATTTTTATATTACATTCTGTTAAATTTGCCTATTAAAGCACTCCATAATAGACTACTAGAGGCCATAAAGAGCTCTTTATGCCCACTGAAAAACCTTTAGAGTCCCCGGCGCGCTGTCGCATGTGCATATACGTCTCCTCAGCAAAGAAGGGGACCAGGGCAGACAAAGTGAGGCCACAAGGCTTACACATGATCCTACCCATGCTGCAGCTCTGGTCTCTAGCATCTTTGCGAAGCCCCTTTTGAAAAGGCTGGCTGAGGAAAAGGAAGTTTCTTCAGCAAGTTAGATGTGCAAAGGAAAGGGTGGAGCTCAAGCAATCCAGAAAATGTTTCTGTTCTTGCTACGCCCTCTTGTATGTGAGCTTGGTCTTATTTCAGTAAGTATTATTTTGGTAATTATTTTGCAATAACCTATTCACTCTCTGTCCCCTTCTTGTGCCTCCCGTCTTCTCTCAAGACTACAAATTCTTTAGAAAATGATGGATAACACCTGTGGTGATCATTCAGGGGCTTAAGGTTCTTGCAAAGGATCTGCTTTATTTGAATTTGGTTTTAATTGGCTGTGCATAACAACAAAAAGGGCTCCACAGCCCCCTGCCCTTAATCTCTGCCAGGGAATTGCTGCCCTTAAAGGCATAGTCCTGGGTATCACAGTGTCCCCTTCAAGTCAGAAGAGTAATATTTGAAAATGAACACTACACACAAAATGAATAGATTTATATTCACTCGACAAACAAGCATGTTCTCTTTTCTGTGTGTTGATACTATATACCATAGTTTGTAGTTGTGTATTGTATTCAGTTATGTGTACAGAATGACATGTGCATATCTTTATAGGGTTTACTTATATGATGTGTGCTTATGTGAGAACAAATTTTGTTTCTGTTGAGAAATGAAATCCTTCTGAGATGAGCATGTTAATTACTGGTGACTGAGAGGTGACAATTAAGTCTCTTTGAGCCTCTTTTCCTCTCTCTCTATGTCCCTAGCTCAAATAGGTGTAACTCAGTTATGTGGTTTAAATCAGCATAAGCCAATCTTAATACCCCGAAACTGGCCCTGACAGCACAAGCACTTCTGTGGCCTTTCAGTGAAATGGATTGGGCATCAGTTGATCTAGATTAAAATTAAGAAATAAAGAAAGAAAAAAAAAGAGAGAAAAACAAACAAACAAAAACAAAAAAGGAAAAGACAGTTTTAACACCTTTAGAAGGAGGAGGGGAAGAACTAAGCAGGAGGTGAGAACAGCTCATTTTCTGCTGCTGTGCCGATTCGCCTTGCCTTGTGTTATTTGTGGATTTATGATATCAAAAGATGCTGTTTCATGCCATGCTTAATCCAGGCTAATTGCAGGATGCAGCTAAATAGGGTGGTCTGTGTCCCTGTCCACGTCACATTTTTCTGTCCTTTGCCTCCCGCTGGATTTTCTGCGCTCCAGCTGCACCCTGCGGATGTGTCAGAGCTGGCACAAGGGTGCTGCGAGGGTGAAGGTGGTGTGGAGTGGGAGGAAGGGCACTCACTGCCAGCCTGCAGTTAAATCAGATTAAGGAGACAGTGAAACTGCACTCAAAGGCTGCAGAGGCACCATAACACTGTCTTACTCAACAGCTGTCTTCTTCCGCTATTCGTACTGATCCGACAAGGTTTGAGGGGGGATTTTGTTGCAAACACCCCGGGACCAGCTTGAGGGCTTCCAAGATGTGCACCTTCCCCAGGAAAGGCTCACTGCAAGGCAGAACCCCTGTTATTATTCCCTTTTTCCTGGAGGATAATGGGCACAGATCATGCGGACAGCATGCACACAACTATTCATCTCAGCTATTCAGCTTGGGGGAAAAAAAACCCTCCTCAGTCCTTTCAAGTTCCCTGAGTTTCTGCCAGGAAGCACACAGATTCCCTGATAGGTCTGGCAGCGTACATCTGACTGTGCAAGGCCTTGGGATACTCACCGTGTGGGACACGATGCCTCTCTGACCAAATTTTCAAACATGGGGTGGGTGCAGCGGAGTGTCTTCTCTTCCAGAGTGGAAGAAATAGGTACCTACACTACCCATGGGTAAAGTGTTATTATTATTATTTTTACTTACTTATTTTCTGAAGGTTGAGATCTATATGTAAGTGAATCGCTCCACCTTTTCTCTCACTCTTTCCTCCTGGCTCTTCTATTGTGCTGCTGTGCTTCCACAAGAAAATAAATTGATGAGGGGACTTACACCAGATCTGAAACCTTCAAGCTTTGTGAGCCAAAGGGTTGAGCTAGTATAAACTCACTCTGTCAATTCAGATTTGTTCAAAGAAATGTTTAAAGGGTAACTTTGTTCTGGCAGATTTTCTGCCAGGTCACATATCATCTGTCTTCCTGCAGTCAGCATGAGGCCAGAATAAATATTGTATCATGAATTCTAGCTAATTCGACAGAAATGCAATCACATACTCATGCCTGATCCAGACCAAATTTGTAATGGCAGGTGATCTGGAAGTATACAAGTCTGGTGTTCCTGAGCACAGAGTCATAGCCTGAGAGCAATAAAACCAACTAAAACATCTTTTAATCCCCACCTGAGGTTGTAAGGGATTTTTAGTAGCATGAATCATGGAACAGTTGGACTGGTTCACTTGTCTCCTTTTTTTTTTTTTTTTTTTGAAGAGCTTTATGTGAAAGCTCCTCGTTTCCTTCTGGAAACTTGAATTTACTGATGAGCTCCAGGGTTTAGCTCCACATGGAGTATCACAGCAAATTCCTGCCCATCCAAACATTTAATTCTCTTCTGCCTTCAGCCAGAAGCGTAGCAGTGGAAACCTTCATTTTTATTGTTTCTTTCCAATGGTAAGGCCTTTTCTTTGATGTAAACAAAACACTTCACAGGTAAATTTGTTGCCAGAAAAAAAATGTCCAAACCAATCTAATAAAAGCTCTAATTGCTTTCAAATTATTAGTCTAGTCATCTCCTATATTGCTCAGGACTCCTGGAGAAAATCTTCTAAGCTAGTGGCATTGTCACGATTCTCTGTGTCCATGGTGTGCTCCACAGCACAGAGACCACTACCAACACAATTGGTCTATATAATCCCCCGAGCTTCTTTACATTCTTTTTATGTAACATTTATTTATATTCTCCACTTACCTGGAAACAATATTTCATATATTTTCGTCAGGAAGAGGGGACATCTCTTTTACAAATTTCAAGTATTTTCCCAAGGTCCTCCCTTCTAGAAGTCCGAAACTTTTTAAACGTGATCTCTTGTGAGGACTCAGCACCCAAAATTTCAGCTTAAGTTCTTTTTGAGCCTTTCTCAAGCATATACATCAAGAACTCTCCTGCTACTTCATTTTTGATTTGGCTGCCTTTTTTGAAAACATGGCATTCACGTAGGATTTCAACTTTACATGAAACGCATCACTTCAGATGCTATTCAGTTTTGTGTATAGTCTCTTCTGCCTGGATAAATTCTTATAAACAGAGAATTATTACACACCTCTATTGTTATAAATAATGTGAACTTTTGTCTTCTTTGTTGCTTCCCTTATTTGCAACAGAATCAAAATTAAATAGACCCAAGCACAGCTTAAACCTTCTTTGGTTATCCCCTGTATTTATAGAGAATTTAAGCTGTGAGGGACTCCTGAAGTTCATTCCTCCCTCCACATCTCTTTTCCCAGTACCCTTTATTTGCTGGTGCATGTAGGTTTCAGCTTTCCCCAATGCTGTTTTATCTGGTGCCTGGCTCCAACTGAAAGCACCAAATGGGGATGAAGGATATCTTAAACAGCTGGGAACAGTAAAAGGCAGCCATAACCATATCTATTCAAGGAGAAAAACAGCAAATGTCAACAGCAGGACCTAGAAAGCAGGCCAGGAAAAAAAATCTAAAAAAAAACCCTCTAAAAACTCTAACAACCTCAGTGATGCCACTACGGAGGTTATCACACAAGAAGCAGCAACAATCTCGTTTTTGGAGCTGCCTCCTCTGCCTCTTTTCCATGGATGCTCATCTGCTCCAGAGACCTGAGTGCTAAAGGAGCTGTGAGTAAGGAGAGCGTGGCCATGATCAGTGTAATCCTCAGGCCTTGCGGCTCAGTGTCCTGTCAGGGCACAGGTTTGCCCCAGGAGCGGGAAGGAAGGCCATACAGACCACACCGGACAAAACAGAAGGCTGTGACAGTGAATAACAGCCAGCCTGTCCCATACTGGGGCTTACGCTAAAACAAGTCAATATCGGTGTCCAGGATACAAAGCCTTCCTGCTTAATACTGCTGCAGTGCACCTGCTCCAGGGATTTAAAAAAACATATAAATATTCGAGAATACACTTTCTGAGAGAAGGTGCTGAACAGGCCCAGAGATGGATCCTATAGAAAGGGAACAGGACAGGAAAAGGGTACGTGATGAGAGGCATAGAATGAGGCAAAATAAGTTTGTACTTTAATAAACAGCACAATTGGACAGGAAATCTCATGAAAATAGGCTCTTCTATGCTGCTTATATTACTTCTTGTATCAAGTCAGGCCACATTCTTCACCAGAAGAGGCTCTTTAGCTTTTTACCACAGAAGAGGAATGTAAAAATACACAAAAACAGATATTAAAATAAGGACCAGCATGTTTTTAATGTTTTCTTTTGAGAGTGTTCTCAACTTAATTTGGAAAACACTGAGTTTACCTTGATTATTTTTTACTTTGCCCAGTTATGCTATAAAAGAGGGTTCCAAGCTACAAAGCTCATAAGCAAATCTTGTCTCTCCTAACTTTGAATATGTCTGAATGGAGGGATTCGGTTCAGGCTGAGTAGAAATAACCTCTGCTCTGAATCTTACCTGTGTTTCAAAGTCTGAAGTACCTGGAACTAGGCTTAGAAGTGCCTCAGTCCCACGTATACATACACAATGAGGAGAAAACATTCTAATTTTAGAATGAGCCCAAACTCCAAATCAAAACAATTCAGATGATGTGACAGGAAAGCGTGTGCTTTTTCACATACAGAAAAGAAAACTTAAATTATTACCATGCTAACTTTATAAAATATAAGTAGGAGTGAAATGGGGATTCTTTTTCTTTAGCCTGTAATATGTTCCCATGGCCAGCCTTACGTATGTAGCAGACATTTGTCTCAGGGGCCACTTTACTACCTAGGCACTAGATTTGGATATGCTATTTAGGTTACTACTCTGGAAAACTGCTCTCTCTAAATATGAGCAGAAGTTTTACAATGGTTTATGTCTCAAGAACAAATTTTAAAAGAGGTCTATAAATCTCTAGCTCCTCTATAGTAAATGTACCATCCCTACACTAACTAAGTTTCACAGCACTAGAACAAGACAGGTAAGTATGTTTTATTACCCCATTTTAAAGATCAGGAAATCAAGAAAGAGGAGTGATCTGTACAAGGCTGCAGAGAGTTAGTGTCAGACTCAGGGCTAACACTCAGATTTGCCTTTCCATGAACCTTGCCTCCACTCCTGCAGGATATTCTGCATCTACCAGCGTCCCACTGAAGGTGATTTTTTTTTTAATGAGATAACGAAACATGTAGTTTATTTTTGAAACAACATTCACTACAATTGTGTTAAAAATCCCTGCTGATGCTGGAATACTACCTCTGTGACAGGAATGCATGAACTGATATGCATGAATGACATATAAATTTGTGCACCTCAAAAAGGCCAGAAAGATGCATGGTTTAATTTTGTTTATTTATGCTTGCCAATTAAATAGCCTTTTTTAATAATTCAACAATGGCAGTTTCCTCTCCCCCATAATTAGTCACTGGCTCTTTAAACTGAATGGCATTGATCATAAGAGTTTCTTCATGTCTTTCATGTTATAGTAAAGGACTGGGAGATATTTTTCCTCTAAGTCGTTGTTAAATTTGACAGCAGGACTATTCATGGCAGAACTGGTTGCAATTAAAGCAATTATGCAGATCACATGTCTTTCCAGTTTAATAGCTGTTTTATGGTGTTTTTTTTTTCTCCCCCTTCCCTTTTTTTAGCTGGTGCAGCTTCTCTAAGCCTAAGAGCAGGATAAGGAAAGACAGACAGACAAGTGGACCACCTACCGACTATGTCCCACCATGGAACTGCAGAATTTGTTAAATACCTTTGTGCAGGAGGAAATCCCTGCCGGGTCTCCCTTTGGCTTTGCTTCTCAGCTTATACTACCTCTGCTCTCTGTAAAGTGATTTGGAATGGGTAACTGAAATCAACCATGAAGCAGGGGAAGGAATATAAAAGACTGTGAAGATCATGCTTCTGCTGTAAATGCCACAGAAGGAAAAATTTTTTTGATCTCAGGCACCTGCATCTCCTGTTCCTGCCTCAGAAAGAACAAACAGGTCACTGATTAGACCTGCAGCACAGTGCCATTTCGTTCCCTACTGAAAGAACACATTGACTTCAGTGAGAACTATGAGCCTCTCTCAAAGCCTGCTCATAGTCATGCTAGATACCTCCACCCATGCAAGACCCTATCCTTCAAAGTACAGCATGACACAGGCAAGAAACTGCTCTCCTGTACGTCTCAATTATGAGCATAATGTCTGTGCTACAGATCCAGAAAGGTTTAAAAGCCCGAAACTCTTGAGCATTACCCTTAGACTCCTGATTGAAAGGCAAATGAAAGAGAGACACTGACAGTCACCTGTAACATGATTTACTGCGTGGTCTCCAAGGCCTTTCTACTCATGCTTTTTCTGATTTGCTACCCAGAAATAGCCTACAAAAGCAACAGACAGGAATATCAGACTCATGGTAGGCTTCAAGGTCATGTGGATATCTTTACAAACTTTTATACATGAATAAGTGATAGCTTCTACACACACAAACAAAATGGAGTCCGATAATTTACCATCCCTGAAAAATATCACACAGCAACATGACAGGAGCTGCTAGCATACCAAATGTGTTTTTCAGTTCCAGCTAAACTTTCAGAACAAACCAGTCATATTCTTGACACAACCGTGATGGCTCAGGTCTTTCCTTTTCCCAGGGGACTACTTAGTTTCATATGAGAGCTCATTTAGCAGCAAACGTAAGTTTGCGAAACACTTTAAGCAACAATTTGTTGTGAGCCTTTGAAAAATTTGCCTTTTGGCAATTTTTTTTTTGTAGACATCAGGAGAAGGTGAAGATACTTATGAGATTAGACAGAATTCATTTCATTATTTGTTAGTTCTGGTTCTAGGACTGCAGAAATATATCCTTTACATATGTGTGCACGTTTGTTGCCTTGTACACTCCCTCATAGCTCACAGACAGGGGATACATGTGCATCCAAATATGAAAAGAATATTCTAATTTGAGGGTCTGACGAAGAGCTGCTGTACTCACACTGTCAAAATCTTTAGCACAGTACAGCCCTTTTGTAATGTCTTGCTAGAAGACGCAGATCCAGAAAGGTTCAAATTTCGCTACTCAGTCCCCTTATGAGGCTGTAGTAGCAAAACAATACGTTGCATGAACAGTTGTACATCGTACCTATTTGGGGATCTGGACCTATCTTTTGAGAGAAATTTTGGCTAGTATAAGATCAAGCAGGACAAGAATTTAAGGTTTGCAGAAAAACCTGACAGAGTTTAAAGGTGAGTTTTAAGCTATCTTTCATATATCTGCGGTTTCCATATTCTGTCAGCTGTGTAGATCAGCTGCACAAATAGATAGACAAACACACATTGCACACATATATAGTTTTTTTTAAGCTGACCTGCATCTGTGTTTGGGCCAAATTTTAAAAGCCCTTAATAAAATGAGTCTCATTAATGTCAAATGGCTTTTAATCAGGTCCCTAATCAAGCTGTTTGACATTAATGAGACTCATTTTATTAAGTACTTCCTAAAAGTTTGAGGTCAAATCTTGATTCCAGTTGATCTATAGCAAAAGCCCATGTGACATGCTTAGAACAATGATTTTACCTTTAATTAGGCTTTATTAAGGACTTCAAATGATTTAAACATTTATGCTACTTTGACAACCAATTAAGGACAACAGTTTACTGTAAATGTTTTAAAGAGGTAGAGTAAGCTTTCAACTTGTTCTTTCTAAAACATAATAAGCACTTCCGCTAGTTCTAACCTCTAGGTATTCAGATAAACAAAGCGAATAATGTTACAAGAGGCTTCCAGTGTAATGGAATGACTACAGGGGCTGTAACAGCTGGAAAATCTTTGCTCTGTGTTTCCAATGCACAGTTCTAATCAGGCAAGTGTGGCAGGTATGAGAGGCTGCTCCTCTATCTCCATAACACGGTTACAAAATGACCTCAGGTTGCACCTTGTCATTTCCACGTCCTCTTCCCAAGGCACATGAATAGGGAAGGGCAAAGAGCAATGTCATGTCACCCATCAAATATGCCTTGTTTTTAGCCACGCTATTGCCTTGAGGTACTATATGCTGCACTTGGTTCAAACCCAGCCCCGTATCCTCTTTATGTAAGTTACCATTTCCTCAAGTCACGAGAGCACTGCAGCAGCACAGCTTCTTTATACAGAGTTCATGGCAAAGCCACAGTTCTGCTCAGATAGTTTCAACAGTTTACTTCCCTTCCTATTTTCATGGAATGTCCTGCTGTTTTTCTGAACCTAACTGGTCTTCTGATTTTGTCTTTGTTGTCCTACGTACAGCTGGTTTTCCAACATATTATATAACATACTATATTTTTAAAAAATCAGTTCTTTGAACATCTGGAGATAGAACTTTTGAATTAACAGTCACATTTTCATCATTTTTTGAGTCTGTCCGGCTTTGAGCTTCACTTTCTTGCCTTTCCAAGAATAAATCTGGTAATCTCTTCTGAGTTTTATCAGGTCTCTCCAAGTTGCTGTGCTACTCCTTATGAATGGATTTCATTATGTAAGAACAAGTTTCCTTGAAATTTGTAGTTGCTACAGCTGGCCTCCATGTGTTAATGTCTCATCCTGACACTATTTCTCTGTGACGTCAGAGATGAAAAGCCTGCCAGTTGTATTATATTGTTTTCTTTGTTTATGTTGCAAGGTTTCCCGTTCGGTCTTCACCTGCGATATTACTGGTGCTGAGGACATTAACAAAGCATGTTCCGTTGCAGGAGGAATTCTTGTTCTGCTAATGCATGCAACAGTGTTCAAACATCATTTCCTGTAGCACAATTACTCATAAATGGTTGCATCATCTTTGTCATCTCGAGACCGTTTCACAGCCAAGTTAACTAAATTTGTCTGTGCAGCTAGAGAATCTAAATTGGGAATAAAGTACCTCTCAAAAAATACACATTTGGACCTGGCCTGAACATACTCAGCTGGCACTGCACAGCATGAACCAGTGCTCTTGCCTAGATACACTGAAGGCAGACTGTGCTGATTTTGCTAGCCAGATCCTGTTCTCTATTACACTGATGTAAAGCTAGAATATTTCTTCTGACGACAACAGACAGTGATACACAGCTGTGGACTTCATCAGAAAAACAGTCGGAACTGGAGACGAGCGTGTAACTCCAAATATAATTTACTGAGCAAGCACAGGACACTGTCCTTACCCTTGCATGTTGCGGTGTTCCTCTGCTTCGCTGGAACTTTGTCATTCTTTGAGTGCTGGGAGTGATTATGTTTTCTCTGGTTCAGTTTCCTTTATGGATAGGCAGACGAAGTAAAAAGTGAACTAACTGACACAAGACATGCCAAAATCCATTGTGTTGGCAGTTTGCAGCCGATCATGTAAATCAGAGGGTATTGTTTCAGTTGCCGATCATACAAGCATGACCCTTCTGGTTGGAAGGAGGTCTTGAGAAAGCCTGCAGTCTTTTTATTTCTCAAGGAGAGCTAGTATGCATTGAACATTTTAAGCTGTTGTCTCTCCAGGTGGCACACGCCTTGCCCAAAGCATCAATCCCAGAACATTTAGATAAAATTTATTGGCTGGGTAAAGGTTTAAAAAATCCAGCTTTTAAATGTCACATTCATATTGTGCATCTGGGAGCATGATATTGTTGCGTCCATGTGACTCTTATGGGAGTCAGGTTCTGGGAAATTTATGAGCTGGTGGATCATACCTAAATAATAACCTATATACTATTCATAGACTTCTTGCATGGTGAACTGGATTACCAATCCACAAAACTGACAAAAACAAATCCCTTCTTGTATTTCAGCAAATAATAATATTTAAAATAATATTATACATGTCCATAACCCTCAGCTAGAAAATAATTCTTCAGGATACAGAAGGTTACAGCCTTCCAATGTACAAAGGTTAGATCTCCACTGATGATTTAAAGTACCAGAGATTTTTGGTACTGCTAATTATCAGCAACATGCATTCTGTATTTTAAATAAGTATCTCTACTATATTCCTTTTGCAATAATCTGCATTTTACTAACACAAAAAGAGACTCAAAGGGCAACAAAGAAGTGCCAAACTTTTAACAGTTATCATGGCAAATGCTCTCACTTGCTTCTGTAAATGCTCAGTTACTGAATCACAAATTTTAAAACATAATTGTATGCCTGTGAGTTAGCTGTACAATTGAGGAATCATGGGACAGAGAGTTATTTAGAACCAGCACTTCATATTTCTTCCAGAATGAGTGAAACCTTTCCAGGAGCAATCTGATTTCCTCATGAACTGTAGGAGTTTAATTTCCTAACAGCACAGCAAGGTGGGAAAAACTGTCGTTTGCATCACGCACAATATAAATCCAAACCAAAATCACTTTCATTCTAAAAGAGCATTTAAGCCACCAAGAAAATATAGGCTATTGTCAGTATCACATCATTTACAAAGCTGGAGCATTTAACAGCAAGGAAATTAATACTTAGAAAGATCATAAATCATATATAACCCACATAATGAAGTCACATACTATTATTATCAGTTATAAAAGATGCCTCTTTCATCATTAATTCTGATCAGGCCTTAACTTTTTTAACCTTAATTTTGCTATATAATTTTTTAAGGGAAGGGAAAATTCCCATTTCCGCTATTTTCTCCTCTTTTCTCCTTCCTATTCTGTTCTCTTTACTGTTTCTGTACAACAAGAAGAAATAGAAGGTCTATTATTTTGGTTGGTAATGGCCATCCAAAAAATATTTGTAGCTCAATATCTAAAAACTTAGACAAATGTAAGACCTGGATGATGGTTGTGACTATGAATGTATTAATTCCATTTGTGACTAATTATCATTCTCCAGGCACTACTGTTCAGACAATGAATGCATGGGTGAGGACAAATGGCCATGTAGGAGCCCTATGTAAAACACAACATTCCCAGAACTGTCTAGGGAAAAAGATGCTGCCTGGATTGTGAGCAGACACATGCAGACCCTTCCTTTACACCTCACCGGTTGTGTCCTCCAGCGATGGTTTCCACATCGCTGTGTTAAAGACCACTATTGCTGTGACACACAACAGGACTCCACACTTGGAACACAGGCCAGTTACTGTGACGAGTGCCTGTAGCAAAGATGCCATGCCTTGGTGAGGATCTCTCAGCAATGCTGTCATAGCATTGGTCATCATCATCTGTGAAAACCTTCAGCAACGGCCCTGCTTTTCACAACAAGCAGAGGTGAGGACAGAGAAAAATGTCCCACGAGCAGGTTGTGGAGAGGAGCTCTTGTGAAATGAAGAAAGGCGAGGAGTGATAACAGAAAGAGAGGGAGAGACAATCTTCACAGCAGCAGAAGGGTGAATGGTGAAGAACAGGCACGTGGGCTGCAGAAAGGAAGAGAGGCTATTTGAAGAAAAGTATATGAAGGAGAGAATTTGGGAACGGAAAGAGCTCTCATCAGTGGATTATCCTTTGTAAGGGTAATCAAAGGATGCCAGCCAGGCCGGGACAGAAGCTGCCGGTGCAGCAGGGGCCCTGCGCACGCAGGCCGCGGGGCTGCCCGCGCTCACGGGCACCCGGAGACGCGCGCGGCCTCTCCACGTGCCTCACGGAGCTGCCTCGCCGCGCTCTCCAAAGCAACCGGCACAGTGAAATGCCTGTCTGCAGCAAGCAATCAGCATCACCCCCATGGAAACAAGAGGTCCATCTTCACACCCGGGCCGTTCGCACCAGGAGGCTCTGTTTCTGGCTTCAGTCTCCTTTCTCAGAATTCCAATCTTCTAGGACATGTCAGAGATACATTAATCTTTTCCAACTTGCGTTTAAAACTATAAAGCAACAAATAGAAACTTCCATATTTGCACTTTTGCCATTGATGCTATTGCTCTTGTGCACTAGGGAACTTAACTGTCTGTAGCCACACTAATTCTACATTTGGTAAACCCTTGCTTTGGCCAGGAGCAAGAAGTTTGTGAATGATATCCTCAGGAGAAAAGCATGTTCTGCAGATTTTATTCTGCACTCCTGAAGAAAGCTTTATTACAGAAATATGTCTTATTCAAGCACCACCAACTAGAAGTTATATCTATTAAAATACTTGTTCACAATTATCCCTTGTTTGGAACACGAGGAGCGCAAAAACTTGCCATATTTCATAGAAGATAGAGGTATATTCTTCCCCCATTAATAAATTAATCACTTGCAGTTTATAACTTTTCTTAAACACAGGCTGCAGTGAATAAGCTTTCTTTCATTTTAAACCTAAACAATTGCATTCTACAAGTTCTGTGCAAAGAAATGTCAGGAATGTAATTCACAGGAGTTTTACTGGGAGTACTGGAGACTCCCGAGTTAAATGAAATGCTCTAAAACTATTATTTCTACACATTTTCCAATGGCAAGGGTGCTCAGATTCTTTTACAGGTTAAAGACATATATTTCCTCACACAACAAGAAGAGAACAAAGAAGACTGAGCATGAGTGCTCAATTGTATTCTTAGTTTCTTTAGTATATTAGTTTGTTCAGCATGTTTCTTAGAATATCTTCCTGGATATTGAGCCAAGGAAGGACTCATGGTAGCACCTCAGAAAAAGGCAATGGAACAAGAACAGAGAAGACAACCCCATGTATAAGGAAAGTAGACAAGTTTGCTGTGAGGAGCCTGAATTCTAGCTTGGCTAGCAAAAGATCTGCCTGGGCCTGGGGACAAACGGGACTAGCCCAGATAGAGCTCAGGAAACAAAGCTGAAGACTCTGGAAGCTGCAAGAAAGACCAGTGAAAGACTCTTCTCTACTATTTTCTGCTAATGTTTACAATTTGGAAATTGGGTCAGAATCCGACTTTCCACTAGGCCATCCCTTTAACCCTTTGCGCAAGAATATGATCAACATACTGGCCTAAAAGGAGAAAAGTGAAATAAATGGTAGTCTAGTATTTTCTAGTTTTATGATACTGTGATAAGAAAGGAAAAATCCTGCAGCTACTTGCCGTACAGCTGAGCCAGTTCTACAGAAAAAGTGTAGCTGTAATAACTCTGACTCAGGGGACAACTGAGAAACAAGTTAACTGGAATGTTAACTCAAGTGAACTTCGGGGAGAAAAAAACTCTTCTTCCATGTGGATGAGTTCACCCAGATGAGTCATTTCAGATAAATAATCTTTCCACCATCACACCGAAGAGGCCCAAGATAATTTACCTAACTAAAATTCATAGAAACACACTTAAAATGTAATTTTGATGCCTACTTTCTGAATATATTTGAGATTATATAATTGAAACTTTACAACCCAACGAGAAGATGCAGAGAGAAAATGTGCCATTGTTATTCTGAATAGAGCTCAGGATTTAGTGCCATGGGATGCTGGATCAGGCCGTGAAGTCAGCTGAAATAAATTCCTGCTTCCTCCATCCTTCATTTCTCTCCATGCCTTAGCCAGTTATCCTAGCTATGTGCTCTGGTTTGCCAGTGAAGCTAGCAAAGTTATTTGCAGACCTGCATGATCTGCACCGTCAACCAGATCTCTGAAATTAAAAAAAAAAAAGAAAAAAAGGAAAGAAGTAAGAAAGAAAAATATCATTCACGATGATTTTTTTAACATGGTTTATAATTTAACCCAATCAAAGAGCTGCATTTCCAGAAACAGGAAGATGCCAAACACAAATGTGCTGGCACAGGCATGAGTACAAACAGTGGGAGCTTCTTCAAAGGGTTTTGCTACTACAGCCAGCAACTTTTGAAATTACACCCACCAATAAGAGCAGAACTAAAATGAGATGGGAGCTGAAAACATCAAAAAGACACTGAACACAGTCAAGAAAAGGACGTGAGAAAACACAGGGTAAACAGAGTGAAAAAATGCAGCGAAGTCTTTTTTTTTTTTTGTAAAAATAAAATCCACATTTTAATTGAGTGAGGCAATTTCTGGTTATCGTATAACAACAGTATCAGTCATGTTATCAGTGACCAGCAAAAGCCCTGACTTGCACCTTGTTCCAAATTCTCACTCTTCGCTGTCAACAGCCAGTGCTTCACTGTCATCCCCACCCAGGATCCTGGCCTCTATTTCCTTACATGAACCACTGAACTTCTGCCTTTCAGACACTGCATTGCTAGGGAACAGCGCTTGGCCCATGCAGAGGACTGCTCTGCCAAATCCCCGTCCCAATTTCTTTCTGTTCCTTTCTCCTGTCCCAGACTCCTTGTCCCAGTCAAGTACTTTCTCTCTCCATCCCCTCCTGTTTCTTGTCTCCTCTGCATGCAAGGCAGGAGGTTTTCCTCCTCGGCATTGCCAGAAGGCTCATTAACGACTGCTGTCAATTACAGTGCTCACCGCTGCACTGACGGACAACAGTGGGTACAGCAACCGCTACATAGAAGTCGAGCTTTGCTCTGGACCGCAGGAGTCACTCTGTGTTCAGTCTGCTCACCAGGGGCGGCAAGAGGTACGCTCAGTGGCGGTGCATAATTGTGAGATACTAGCTGCTGAACTCAAAACCAAAACAAAACAAAATTGTAATTGTAATGTGAATGCTATCACTCAGAACTTGGCCACATCTAGCAGACTTTTCATGAGAACAACAAGGTCATGTGCCCAATACACGGATCACACTCCATTGGAAAGCATAAGGTTACTCTCAAGGAAAACACAGCTAATACTATTGATCATGGGCAAAACTAGTAATTTATAAAAATAAATTTAAAAAAATTCTTCCTAAAAACAGGTGCAGTTGAAAATAAACTATATCACAGGCAAGCCTGCAGCATGGAAAACTGCAGATTAAGAAATTCTGTATCATGAAATAGAGTTGTAAAATGGCTGGTGTCAAGTGACCTCACAGCACTGCTCACAAGAACTGGTGATGTTTGAAACCCTGGAAATCTGAATGTTCCTTTGGATTCCAAAAGACTCATGTTTCTGAGGCCACTGCAAACGTTAGATGACCCCCCAACACCACCTCCACCTTCCTTCTCTTCCCTGAAGAGTACCTGTTCATACTCTCTGCTCCAGACTTTCCCACTCCCAGATCTGCTGAACACGTACCCCCATTTCCTTCTGAAAATGTCCTCGGTTCTGGAAGGTCTCCAGGGCCCAACACTTCTCGGGGGACTTCTTACTGTAGGACTTAGGGCTGCTGCTCACTTCAAATAGATTGGCCTTCTGTGGCTTCCTCCTTAATCATGCCCCCAGAGCGCATAACACATCTCTGGAGCACTGGTCTGCAAAATTCAAACAGGAAAGGGCTGGAGACTTGAAATGAACCACAGCCCAGCTGAGGGGCTGCCAGAGCCAGTGAGCCGGAGGAATTTCCAGGGGGAAAAAAAAAAGAAAGAAAGAAAGGGAAAAAAAAAGAAAAAAGAAAAAAGGAAAAACAAAAGAGGAAGGACCAGAGAGAGAGGGGAAGAGCTTCAAGAGGTAGGCAAAATAGTGAGAACAGAGGCAATTAGACCAAATAGGAAGAAAGTGAGACTAGAGATGGAGGTCAGGCCCTATATCAGAATCACTTGGAACTAACAATAGAGGAGGGATTTAGGGATTAGCACCAATAAGTAAAGGGCAAGGAAGAGGCACACAGAAACTTGCATTTTGAGCAGTCAGTCAGATATTGATCATAGCGAAAGAGTGAGAATGAGGAAAAGAAACGAGATAAAAGGCACAGGTTGTGACGACAGTGATGAAAAAGACCAATTTGGTGCCCTTGCTCACAGATGAGAAAAAAAATTCCCCTGAGCTGGTGTGTACAGACACGCTATCTGGCCTCCCATTGAGTACAGAGGCAAGCCTTGCTATCAGCTCTCCGTGGGCAGTAACTCACATCTGTGAGGTATGCTGGGTAAAACACACCAGTGCTGACAGTCCTGCAGCACGCTTTCAGCACTTGCCTGGTGCCCAGACTCCTTACCCCTCAGCCCATGGGAAAGGAGCAGTCTCTTCGTGTAAGGCATGGGTTAGGAAAGCAGCTCCCGCTCTTCTGGGGACGGGCTGCAGCTCCCGGTACTGATGTGCCTATGATGACGTACTCAGAAAAACTGCAATTTTGGGCTCAGCTTCAACCCAGCTCAAGTACAGAGCTCCCACATCAACTGTGACTGCCAGTCCCCAGTGGGCTCAGCAAGGCAGACTCTGTGCTCATAGAGAAAAGTTCATGAAATATGCTCCTTTTTCAGAGGGCGATTTCAGATACCTTGTAGTTTTTGCGACCTTTTTGTTAGGCGATGAGATACAAGATAGTATTTTGAAGAGATGCTCGGACCCATATATCCATGTCTTCCTAGAGCCTTTGGTGCCTCTGTATAAAATGTTATGTCATATAAGAAAAGTTGCAAGTAAATAATTAAATATATAGCACTGTGATTTTCCTTTTTGCTTGCAGTTTGTGCCTTTTGTGCCTTCAGAACCTTCCAAAACATATACACACATTTGTAGCAAGAAACAAGACAGTCAAGACAACAACAGAAGTTCACTGAAAAAAGATCAGAACATAGATTTTTAATTCATCCTCTTCAAAAAAAAGCAAACCAAAACTGCAAAAAGTTCAGGTTTTGTGACCCATTGATTGCTATGTAAGGTGGCCACTCATGATTAAATATACTTTAAACGTTCCAGATATAGGAAGAGAGCTGACTTGTGTAATTACCAGTGAACCGATCAATAAGGAAGGCTAATTGCTAGAGGAGATTTAATGTCATATTCAATGAATGTAGATTTATGAATATTAGCTGCAAGATGTAACCTTCTGGGCCTAACATTGCTTCTTCTGAAGCCAATGAGAGCGTTGACTGGTTGCAGCAGTAGGATCATGTTTTGTATTTGTTAGGGAGCTGTTATCTGTGAAATTCCTGGGGAAGGTAAGCTGCGTCGAGGTCTTGAATCAGAGGTAAATAGTGTGTTGTAATACACTGTAATACCTTCAGCACATGATAATGCAAACTACAGGGAAAAATACAACAGGGAAAAAAAGTGAATTTTTGGAAACGTAGAACAAACAGGGAAGTAGGGAGGAGAATTCCCCACTTTTCCCCTTTGAAAAGATGATGTGGCACAGATATGGCTATCTTGCAATAGCCAACATCTCTTGGCTAATAATATGTTATTGCTGTTTGGGAGTGGTGGTGGTAAATGAGCTTGATGTGGAGAATGGTTCAGTGTGGGGTGTTTGACTTCGGTTGCTTGCATTTTTTTATTTCTATTTCAATCTTATTAGGGGAAGAGCAGTTCTGGGGGTAAGAGCACTGGTCTTGGGGGAAAGGGAAGAGGCTTTCCATGTTGCTTTCTGTAAACTTTCTGTAAAACAAAGAAGTGCTCCATGTGTCCCTGCTTGAGCTGAGGGGGGTTGGACTAGATCATCTCTTCCAACCTCAACCATTCCGTGATTCTGTGAAAACACCCAACCTCTCACATTCCAGGTCATCCTCAGGAGACCCACAAGGGCTGCCTGGTTCTGCAGAACACCTTAGGTTCCTTGGAGGAGAAAGCCATGTTTTGAGCAGCCCTCCTCATGTCCAGATCCCACCACACACAGCAGAGAACCTAAGGCGCCTCTGCTCCATTTTGTGCAGACTTAGTGGAACTCTTGGACAGCCAAGTCCACACAGCGTGGTGAGAGCCGCC
>NW_010608593.1:235590-306167 GCF_000705375.1 Tinamus guttatus
CGTCCAGGCTGAATCCACACCTTGAAAGTGCCGTTTTTAGGCGATGGAGACGTACGAAAGCAAAGTTCTTGGCACCAGTATGTTTTGTGTCTGTCTTGTGCGTGTCTTTGGCACAAGGTGTTTTTGTGTGTTCCTTCTGAGGCCTCTAGAGTGCTGATATAAGCAGCATTAGCTGACAAGGGGACTCGCTTCTCTCTGTTCCACCTCTTGGCAGACCAGCTGGCTAACTTAGGGACTACTTTGCTATCCTTTGCACATCCAAACCTGCTGTTGGACGGAGGAAAGGACGCAGTAAGCGGCTGCTGTCTTCTTGTGTGTCAGCGTAGTGCCCGGTACACAGCTAGGGCGTGTTAATAATAGATGCATTGCTGATCAGGTGTATGGATAGGAAGGAGAGAAAGCGGAGGCCATGAATAATGAACACCTGGAAAATACTTCGCTAGGAGTACAGATGCAAGCAGGACATACGTGGAGGGAGTCAGTACTGCCAGTTATGCAGGTGGGGAAAGTGCAAAAACAGGAGCCTAAGACTACTAACCGCTGCCTGCATGAGGAAGAAAACTTCAGCAATAGCATCAGCTGGGCTGATGGTTGTTCCTAGACTTCTGGCCAACTTTTGGGCACAAGAAGCAGGCAGTGGGCATAGACAAAAGTAGTCCACAGAGCTTCCTGGACGTATTCTGGGTTGGTGTAAGCCAGTCCTAGATGCCATGCAGCGCAGAGCTCAGAGCTTGACCACATGCAGGCAAGAGCTGCTACTCCTTTGCAAGAAGTCCTGTATAGGAGGTTTCCTTTCATGAGTGTCTTTTTAGGATGGCCAGCTTTAGGTTTCTGCAAAATTGTCTGGAAGTCATGCCTCTGTGTTAGTGTGCTCATTAATATGAGGTGGGCATTCTAGCATTTGCGTCAAATCTTTCTTCTCTTATTTCCACCCCATCCTTTTCCTGCTTTTATCAGGTCACTAGGTAGGATGTGCACTTGGAGAAGATGGAGTTCAGTGTATGTAGGATAATTACGCTGCCTGTGGCCTGATCATACAAGGTTTAACATGGGACAAAAATAGTTGTGTTAAAAATAAAATAACTATGTTTCTTAAAAAACTGAAAAAGTGGGTGTGCTTTTCTTTGGAGCTTTTGCATTTAGAGCATACTGCTTACTAGTCACAGGTAAGGAGAAACACAGAAGTTAAATTTTAGAGGAAGAAAGCTAGGAAGAGGCAGGACCGATGGGTAAGATTTGTCCATCATGGGCTCTTTTGCATAGGTTTGAAGAAAGTGGGAGTTACTTGACATATACCAGGAAGGGCAAAGCAATCTGTGGGAAGTGTATCTACTATTTGTTATTGAGAGATGATTTGAAATAATTCAAAAGTCTGTGCTTGTCTGTAAGATGGTGAAAGACATTATCTTATTTTAGTATCAGAATGCAAGAAAAGAGACAACCAGTAGGCAAAATTTTCTGTTAAGGAATCCTCATGCTAGTAGTTAAACTTTGCTTTTGTGGGTAACATCTCTCCTAGGTGAGTTGAAATACAGTAAGTAAAGCTGAATGTGTCAGCATAGGCTAAGCTGTGTTTACTTTCCCTTGAAGATGGTAATTGCATATCTCATAAAAGTAAATATCCATAAGTAATTTAAAATGGATAATAAAATGAAGTGCATAAAGCAAAATATTTCTGGTTAAATTAAGTTTGACAGCTCACCTTTAAGAAGACAGTGAAAAATGCTAAATTGAAGTTTTACCACAGTTGACTCAGTGAACGGATCCAGAAAAATAAAGGTGCTACAATATTCTAGATAAAAGTTAATGAAATTGTGTATAGGAAATGGAAGTGAGATAGGGACAGTTGCAGATTTGCAAAACAGAAGAATTTACAAAATGTACCTAATTGTGCGATTAGAACTGAAGGAAAAGAGGGGGTTTTGAGGGTGTTATTCTTGGCAGCCAGCCTATTAGTTTTGAATGAGTAGAGATACAAGAAAGTATGAGTGCAAGAGAGATGTTAGGATGATCTCTAGAGGTCCCTTCCAACCTCAACCATTCTGTGATTCTGTGTGATTCTGTGATAATTTAGGAATAAGGCACTTAAGGGTATGCATTACTTAGATTGTGTTTAGGGAGAAGTGATGTTGGTCAGTGGAGATGGGTGGTAGACATGGAAGGCTGTGATTCGTAGTGTCAGACAACATCTCTTCTGTCAGTTTTTGTTACTAGGTGTGTTCCTGGTTCCAGAATTTAGATTCTACCCCTTCTTTTGGTGCTTATGTGAGTTCTCAGAAAAATAATATATCTTTGGAAATACTCGTTAGTCCTTTTAGTCCTTTTTTTTTTTTTTTTCTACCATGGAGACATCAGGAAAGCCACAAAACCTGTCTGAATGACTGGATGAAAAAGGTGGGTTAAAGAAGACCTAGAGGTCGCCTGGCAGTGAGGAACCAAGTTCTGCAACCTCCTGGTGCTCCTGTTGCCTCTGGTAACCTCCTGTTGCTCTTGAATTCTCCATGTGGTCTCCATCTCTTGTTACACCTCTCCAGCAACTTGAAGCTTCTGCTTGTGTGCTCATTGGGAAGAGGACTTTTCAATGGACTCTAAGGAGATACAGCACAAAAGAAAAAGAAACTGCTGTTACTGTGTATTTTCCCAAGCTTTATGTTCTGTTTCTTGCTTCCTGCAGGTGTTCCACTATGCTGCTTATTTTTCTTGTCTTCTCCTCACCATTTTACCGATGTAAGATTTATATATAGAAGTTGTGTTGTTCTTCATAGATGCTTACGTTCTAACAAGGTGTCGCTCATTTCTTTCCTCTATGGTTTGGAAAAGCAAAGAGTAGTGACTTTTCGTTGTACCAGCTGATATTCAGCTTCTGTTGGAAGACTCCTTTCCCCGTAGGACTAGAAGGAAAGCACATTTTTCAGAAAAATGGAGGCAAGTGGGCAGGATATCCTGCTGAATGTCTGTGATTTTTGATCACAGTAGCTAGTGCTGCAGTGGGAAGCTCACTGGTTTGGGCAGTAGGCCCTACCTGAAGTGACACTCAACTCGGTCTCCGTTTAAACCTGTTAAAAGTCTCTACCATGACTTGAGGCTATGGTAGCTCTTTCTTCTTTCTTGTGTATTTCAAGGATTTCCACCCTCTATGTGCAATGAGTAGTCTCCCTAGCGATTGAATCCTTGTCTCACGTGGTGGCTGCTGCCCTGCTGTTCTTGTGTGGGTCCCTCGGGAAAGCCAGGATTGCCCCAGCAATCCCTCTGGGCTGTGGTCGGGTAGCCTGATGCAAAGTGGCCAAGGAATTGCTCTAAACTGTGTGCTGGATGGAGCCCTATGGGACACACTCTGTCACCCTGGGTGACATGTTCTGTGTCATTGCATAAAATTGCATCTGTCTCTCAGCAGCTGCATGGAGCATGCCTTTTCTTTAAAGCAAAGTGCCTGTCACTGGCTTTGGGGAAAGTTTCTTCCTCTGTTCGCCGTCTGTATGGAAGCTGCTGCAGGATTTATTAAAACACTGTACTGCAATTTGTACAATTGGCAGAAATATTGTGACTCTGCTGATAGAGAGGAGGTTTTTTACTATTCAGTGAAAGAAGGAGGGTTTCTTTTGATGCAGCCATGAAAATTATAGTATACTGATATATCTTGGTTCTCATGGTTTTCCATGTTTCATGTAAACACATCTTCTCACTAGATATAAATTTGTGATTTGGTGCTAAAATATTCTTGATAGACTGGGGAAAGAAACACCAGCTTATAGAGCGGGTGACTTGTGAAGCAGCTGAGAATCTGACAGTGCTAATCCTGGCCTCGGTGCTGAAGCCCTTTGTGCTCTTGAGCTAGTAACTTAAAACTTTTTCTCCTCGCTTCTTCACTTATATCCAGAAAGGAAGGCGAGCCTCAGTACTGGGGGTTGGCCCTTGAGTTTCTTCTTGTTTCAGACATGTGGGTTTCAAAATCGGTGAAGTTTTCAAGGTCCATGCTCTTGCAGAAATTGGTGCTGCATCAGTTTCTCTGCAGCCTTTAAGAGATGGGGCCTCCACTTTTGGGCAGGAAGCTTTCCTTGAGGGTGAGGAAAGGAAAGCGAGAGGCAAATAGTTGACACCCCCAAGGAGATGCAAGAGTGGAAGAGGTTCAGATGTCATTCTGTAGCTCAACAAGGAAAATAAATGATGCATTAATCAATGTAGAAGGAAGCTTAAGATCCCTCTGTTGTTTTTTTTTCCCCCTTAAATTCCATCTTTCCTCTTCAGATACTGCGAGAATACTTTCTTTCTGATGACTTCCAAGGGCTAGTGGTCTAGTCCCTACCTTCTGTCACCCTCAGCAGGTGACAGCCTGCCCTTCACCACCCGTTTCCTGCCCGTCAGGAGTACACGCTGTTTGCAAAGAGGCACCTGCCTGTGCTGATTTTGAGTAGCTGCCCTGGAGCCAATGCTTCTTATATGGATTTGTTTTCCTAGACGCATAATAAATGAAGATCTAATTTGTGGAGGAGTTTTCAGCTAAAAACAGTAAATCACAGGAAGAGTTTATTAAGCATTGGTTCATTTCAAGTCTAAGATCCCTGTGATGGCAGGGAGAAGAAGTTATATAACAAGATCAACCAATCAGAGAGAATGGGAAGAATGTCTGTTTTCCACTTTACAAATCTATCCTGAATAGAAGGCAAAAGGAATTATTGAAAATTAAGCATTCAAAATGGGAAGACTAGAAAAAACATTGCAGCTGAGAGGAAACTGCCCTTGAACAAGCTCAAAGGGCATAGAGTAAGGTTGTCTTCAGCAAAGAGAAGAGATTGTTACCATAATTGCCATCGTCTTATAGCAGGATGTAAGGCCTCTTTGTGTAAAAAGTTCTCTTACCAAGAATGATGAAAGAGAGAGTTAATACATGAAACTGGACTATTAAGAGCTGTATGGTTGCAACACTGAAACATTGTGAACTCTTGCCAAAACTTAATAGCTAGAATATATGTTTAATAAAGTCTTAAGTACTAAAGATAAGTATATTAAAAGAATAAGTGTTAGGTGTGCTTCAAGTTACATTCACATGCAGATGTAGTGGAATTACAAAGATACACAAAGGAAGATCAAATTCCCTCCTACTTATGGCAGAAAAAGAACATTTTAGAGCTGGGGAAGAAATATAACTGAGTAAGAACAGCAGAGTGTAAAAGCAACCCGCTCAAGGCCTGCAGTGCAGGGAGACTGTTCTGCAGGTTGCTTCACAGAGTGATTAACATTGGAGAAGACCTCCAGACCGTCTAGTCCAGCCCCTCCACACAAGCAGGAGTCCCCTCGGGCACGTGGCACAGGACTGTGTCCAGGCAAGCTGAATTTCTCCAGAGAAGGAGACTCCGAGCAAGATTTGTATGGGCAGAGAAATATCCATTACATACACAGATCTTTAGAAATTGTGAGCACCAAAACAACATGCTCATAGGCTACAAAAACAGGAAAATAGCACATATTAGAGACTGCAAAGGGTATGTCATGGCTAATTACTTCATACTTAGCAGTACTTTTGTCAGTGCAGTTAAAAAACGGGAGCAGGGAGGGAGGGAGAGCAGCACATAACACTGCTAAATATGAGCTTTTATAAGGAGTTTGGTGAAGAAAAGTGTGTGCCAGATGGGTTCTGGATATAAAGGCAATCTAATAATAATCTTCCTACATTGTTGTAAAACAAAGGAAGATGAGTATCTGGTTTTACAACTTAGTAGAATCAAGCTACAAATTGTGTGATGATTCTTTATTTAAAGCCCTTAGGGAAACACCAGCAAAATTATGCTTTTAAGAATAACAATTAGCAGGAAACCCAGTTTCAAATGACTTGGTTTGGAGTGGTTGTGGGAACCCCTCCTCTCAGATGAAATGCGTAAGGACGTGAACTGGGCTGTGTTTAAATGGAAGAAGAACATGTGTGTAAAACATTTCAAAGTCGCCCGGACAACACATGTAGTGGTGTCATGCCTGTGGCACAGAAAGCACTAACCACGGGCAGACGTGGAAGTGGAGGCTTGGAAGAGCTCTCAGGGGATCGGTTTGTCCTCAAGGAGGATCAGTTGTGCCTGTGATTTCCTGGCAGGTAGCTGACCTGTTCATGATGGTCTGTAACGCGGAGATTCCACAGTGCCAGGGCACGGTCATTCCAATGAAAATGTTGTTTTCATTGCCCCCTTGAAGTCTAGCCTGTATCTCTTTTCCTGCTGCTTAAGGTCATGTCTTGTTTCACCACAAACGTGAAGAACAACAGCAGGGAGGCTGCAATGTTCCACTCCTCCTGCCACCCACTTTTCTTTTTTTTCATCCAAGCCCAGTAGTTTCCGCTGTTTCACATAGGTCACATTTTCAGTGGTCAGTTTTGCTGTCTAATGCTGGTCTTTCAAAGTGATCCTTTTCCTGATATCCTGCTGGGTTGAGCATAAGGATTCTTTCAGATGTCTTGAGGACAGCACTCTTATTGATATATCCTATTATGGTGTTTGTCTTTCCCGTGACCGTATGACATTGCTGACTTACACTTAGCTCATGATCTGCAGAATGATTCTGCCAAATTCCTAGCCAGTTGTTTTCCAGCCTAAATTTGTCTGGTAGATTATTCTTGATTAGGTGTAATACTTGTACATCTTTGATGATTTTTTTTCTCCTGGAGTATTGTTTTCCAGTTTGTCAAGTTAATTTTGAATTTTCTTCCTATCCAGCATGCCTACAGCCCTTCTCTGCTTCTTGTTGTGCATATGTTTAGTAGGCATGTTCCCAAGCCATTATCTGGGTCGCTAATGAAAACATTGAGCAGATAGATATAGTTTCTGGAGGAACTGTGGAAGGCAATGGTCTGCACTTCACTGCAATGAACAGACCCATTACTGTTATCTGTGTACTTTTGTTACCTACCATTCCATAGTTTAATTTTGGGCCCTACCTCAGAAATTTAAGGAGGACTGCTAATCAAGTAATATTTGAAGATAGATACATTTTTTTTATTTGCAAAATATCCACTCACAATAAAAATAAAAATCACGGATATATTGCCTTGCACCTCAAGACAAGCCTTGCTGTTATAAATCTTTAAGTAACCATCACTCCATTAGTTTTAAATCATTTTAAATCAAACCTTCTATAAAAGCGGTTGGGTTACTTGGCTTTAGCCTGAAAAAAAAAATGTTTTTGCTGGTTTTGAATTTACAAACTGAACTTAGTCACACAAGGCCAGTTGTTCTGTTGTTATATTAGCTCCTCTTCTCTCTAGTCCCTTTGCAGGCACAACAAGCCTTCAGTTTTCCTGGTGTATCTTCTGGTTTCCTTTTAGAAAAGATGCTTCCCACTCCTATAGTCATCCCAGTTGTTGTATTTTAACTGAACTCTCTTTTAATTCATTCAGAAAGATGGCCAGCTTGTACTGCGCCCCACCACTGCTCTCTACAATGTTATAAATGATTCTCCTGGCTTTGTCACACAAGATGTTTCCAGTATTATATCAGCCTGCTTCGCAGCTGCTTCCTGTCGTTCTGTGATTGACCAGTATATATATTTCTTCCTTTCCAAATGATGAATTGTAAAAACACAAGATAGGCAGATACATATGTCATCTGTGGGTCCGAATAAATCACATGGGCCCTAGTGAGGAACCATAACACTCGTTGTCACCTGCCAAACACAGGAAAAAATATGATCAAACAGAATTCTGTTTAGATTCTCACCTCAAGCTCTCCTGTATAGAAGGAATCTTCTCACAGGGTGATATGCTTCTGAATGAGGGATATGTATCACCAAGGGTCCGGTTTTGGTGAAGTTAAGGCAACTTCAAGCTTTCCTGTTTTTGTCTTATTTTAGAGACATTTTTGTACCACCTGGTAATAGACTTCATTTGTGTTTGCTTCTTAGGGCCAAGCTGCAGTTGTAGAGATGTTACAAATCATAATTCAAACCTTTGCTGCATGTACTTATTCCTTCTTGTTTAAACTATAATAAAGCCACTGGGTTTTTTTGCAAGAGTGAGTGCTTAGTGGGCAGTGAAAGTGTTACTCCGTAGTGCTGTGTGCTTGAAATTCAAGATTAGAATGGATAATAATCTTCTTTTTAGAATTTAGCTTTATCAGTGGAAACACATAGCTTCTCCTCTGGATAAAGCTAGAGAACATGTCTTTACCTTTCTTGCGCTTTCCTTTGTGAAGCCTATTAACACAGTACTCTGATGTACAGCAAAGAGCAAAGAAAATCTTTGTTGTGCGGCATTGCTAAAGCCAGTAGTATGACATCCAGGGCATAGATAAGTCTTTCCTGGAAATCTTTGTTTGGGCGAGTGGCCTTTATTCAAACAGGCTCCTAAGGATGTAAGGCCATTTTGAGGCAGTCAGTAGGTCTATCTAGCCCATCTGCTTAGAGCAGTGGCATTAAGTTAATGTCTGTGGAAGAGAAAGAAGAGAACAAGCATCTAATGCTTTTCTCTGCTGCTTCTCTCAGCTGTTCTCCGCCCAGGACACTTCCCAAGATGGATGTGCTTAGAAAATCTCAGTGGATTTTTCAACCAGACGCTTGTCCAGTCTCTGAAATAAATGTAAACATTTAGTGTCTACAATATGCTTTGGCAAGGGTTTTAACAGTCTGCTGCTTCTCTGTGTGCAGAACCACCTCTCTTTTGCTTGTTTAGAACATGGTTAGCTTTGCTGGTGACCTGTGGTTCTTGTTCTGAATTAGGCCATGAAAGTCAGTCCCTATCCACTCTTTTTATACCATCATACTTTTTTTTAGTTTTATTTTCCCCTAAACTGTCTCTTCCCTTGACTGGAGAGTCTTACCTTGCTCAACTATTCCTCGTACGGAAGGTATTCCACATCTTTTTTTCCCTTCTGTCCTTCTTTGAAACTTTTCCAGCTCTGGTGTGTCTTTTAGGAATAGCAGGGACCAGAGCTGCACAGTGTACTCACAGCATGGAAAAACCTTGGATTATTTATGCAATGGCATCACAATGTTCTCTGCTTTGATCTGTGTACGTTTCTTGATCATGATTTGCTTTTGAGGCTGCCACCAACCCGAAGTTTCCTAGGATCAGTCTGCCATAACCCTGTGATCGTCACTCCTCAGTGGTACCGGGCAGCCTGGAACAGTTCACTTTGTGCATCAGTTAATCTACATTTGTCTACACTGATTTCATTAACTGTTTTATTGTCAGTTCACTCAGAGCAGTAGAGCTCGCAGCTCCAAATGTAGAGGAGTTGGTGCAGGTATCTGAGTAGTGATTGTATAGCTCAGATTATCTTTGCTTTTAAAGAAAAACATGGCATTCACTGGACCTCATAGAGAGTCTCTGCAGTTTAGCCCAACAAAGCCTTCCCTTAAAGTTTTTAAAGGTCTCAATAGCCTCTCAAAATGAGTATTAGGAATGCAGTTACAGGTACTGTGATAATACTGGGGAATCTTAGCAGACCATATGTTTTGCAGCGGTGCCACAAATGAGAGCTCCTGCCAGTGTTACATGATTTTGCTTTAATTTTTCTTCTTGGAAGATTCTTCTTAGTTCCATCCATTGCAAGTCAAATTGTTCCCTTTCTGGGGTCTAACACACATTAGTACATACCTATTAGTACATACCTTATTCATACCTATTTGAGGAGCAAGGTCATTTCCAGAGCAGACACATGTCTTGGAATCTGTGATTTCCTTGGGGTACTGACAGTTGCCCTTCTCACTAAACCTTTCTGGCTGTCCAGTCAAGAGATCGCGACTCAGGGAAGTCTGAATATTCCTCAGGATTGTTAATAGACTCTTCCTCATAGTTCTTAGGCCAATGACCAACTAACAAATTGCAAAGTCATCACTAGTGCAAACTGATACTTAGAAATAAACAGGGTACTGCCATTGCAACATGGATGCTTTTTTGCAGTTAAGTACTATCTTGTGAAATTTGAATAATTTTCATTTCTTGTCTGGGAATTAGGAGTATTCGACACATTTAATTGCACAGTGAACAAGTTCTGACGGACGCTTGAATCTCTGGTGATTTTGTAAATTTTTTGACCTTGTAGGACCAGTAAGGCATGAAAACAGATGTTTTCAGATGAAAATACGGACCTATTTATATAGAAGAACACCTGATTTTATTCAATATACAGCTAGTCTTTGAGCTGATTAGCATTTCTGCCTTTAAGTATGTAGATAACAATGTATTAAACAAATATAGCAGAAGCATATGTCCTTTCTCCAAGGAAATGCAGTTCTGGGTATGCAGCTGAGCATTTGTTCAGCTTAAGTTCTAAGATGACTGCAGAAGAAAACTCCTTAAATGTGTGAAATGGACGTTGTAAGCAAGCTTTGACCTGGATTTTATAATTAGTTTTAGTAACTTTTTATATTAATGTTGAATTGTGATTGGCTACTGCTTCTCCTTGTCTTTGCAGGCTGAAGAATTTCTGACACTGGCACAAAACATGTGGCATTAGGAGGCTAACTTACTCTGAAATGAGAGTGTGGCTCCTGGTTGAGGTGTGGGTTCTGTATTTGGGCAGCACTTTGCCGAGTACCTATCCCTGCTCCCGTAAATGGCAGCGGAAGAATCCCACTGCTTGCAGTGAAAGCTGAATTAACAGCTCTTCTGGCACTACTGAAGCCGGCAGTGAAGAAGCTGGAGAGATGCCTGTGTATACTGTATATATCTGAATTAGTTTTTTTTTCTGTTGTGACTGTAAATAGCCACTGTGTTGACCATGCCTAGAATTAACAGTCCCTGCTGTGATCTTTTCTCTTTTCTCCTCACTAGTAGTTGCGATGACTTTGACTTTTCCTTTCTTGTTGATATGAATGCTACTTAATACGGTGAGTTTTTAGACGGGGAGGCAGTGAGGGGTTGCTCTTGCTTCCCTCCTTCCTTGTTTTCTTCTTTACACTTACCTGTAGATCCTGTCGAACACAGATTTTATTTTTTCTACATTCAGAGATTACTGAACTTCAGCAGCTCTCTGAAGGAACATATTTGAAAGTGTTGCTCTTAAAAATAATTGTTGGTTAAGTTGCTTTATCAAAATTGCGGAATTACTTGTGGAGATTGCTTATGCAAGTAATAGTTACTGGCAAAGCTCACTTTTACACACATAGTGTTAACTTTTCTACAGCTCTAGCACTGATCAAGTAAGATAGGTGAATATGTCAACACAGAGCCTGATTCTGGACAAGTTTTCCCTTTGTGTGTATTCAGGGGAGCCTGCTGTACAGAATGTTAAATCTTCAGACTTTGATACAGTCCAACGTCAAGAAGTAAGTAGTAGGTTCACTGTAAAAAAGCGTTGGATTTGGTACCTGCACACATTGCGTAGATGAACTTAGCTCAGTCTTAGATATTCCCATGAGTCACTTCTTTATTACTGTTCAGTAAATTATATTGGTGATAGAGGAGGAAATTACTTAAATCAAGTCTCATGTGAAAGTCAGTTAAATGAAAACATTGTACTTACTATGACCAATAAGAGCTGAATTCAGATTTGTAAGACAAAGTACAGTGTGAAAAGGTTTATTGCTGGCAATATAAATGTTCACTGGAAACAGTATGACTACTGTAGGTCACTGCATTAGTCATCTTGAATGTTGTAAACTCTCCTGCTATTAACGTGCTTAAGAGTTTTATACTGGTGTATAAATAACTCGATAGAGATATAACAGCATATCTAACTTGTTGCCCAGTTCCTAAATCTTTTACTTATACAAACTGTTCCCATTAGATTTGATTTCCTTAGATTTATGCCTCTTAAATTCCATTAGCTTCAACAGAGTTATTTCTGATTTATGGTTTTGTAAATGAGAAGAGACTTGATCCCAGTGGGACTGGGCAAATGTTTACAAGTTTCGGGACAGGGACCAGGGTTATTAAACATTTCATGATTAAGATTTAAAAGGAAACGAACATGAAATTCCTTTCCTGTGAAAGTTTCCTCATAGTAGTTTGTTAAAGCATAAAAACTATTTCTTAACTAGTCATTACACTGCTCGCCTGATTGAAGTAACAGTGTCAGAACCTTGTCGAGCCGTGTTCTTCTCTGTCGTGCTGTCAGAACACAAATGTGGGGAGAAAAAGCAATGCTTAGAATTTGGAGCTGCTGTTGATGTGTGGAATATGCCAGTTTTGTTTGCTGCTTAAATAAGCATTCACAGTACAGCATGTATATCTGTCCTTGTACCCTTACTGTCATTTTACATTTGTTCAGTAATGCAATGTGAAATAGAATTGAAAGTCAACAAAGTAGCGACAAAGCTCATTTGAGGTAATGCACTATGTCATTTAGATATTTTACCTTACAGAACAGTGAGTTAGTAAAGGGGGAAAAGATTTTAGAATGAAATGGCAATTTGGTGGGCTGCTTGAAATGCTGAAGGTATTTGTTTCTCATCGGTACCTTCATTAGGGGAGCAGTTAGCTGAAGCAAACATTACTGCATTGCTTGACAGCTTCTCTGCAGATGCAGACAGCATTTGTTGTGGCTTGAGTTGGCAGTGGATCATGGTGTGATACTGTGTTGAAGTCACTGGAAATGTTGGAGAGAGAAAGTTTGTTCATATAGCAGAAAATAAATACGTTGTTTGATGCACTCATTCTGTATTTACAGAAATAAGGTGACTCACAAGACTTCACAAAAAGGGGCATGAACTATTAGTTTACATTGCAGGACTTTGTGTTTTGAAAAGAAACAATAGGAAAGATTAATAGGAAAGGAGGCAGTCATCGATTTCCTTTTGAGAATTTCATGAAATGTTTAATGTTGCCCTGGAACTCAAAACCCCTGATCACAGGTTGCTGAGCAACCTTGCATGGCTTTATTTGGTAGGGATATGAACTTGCCAATTGCTGCGATGCCTCCTCAGGCAGAACTCTCCCTGAAAAAGGGGTTACAATGATTAAGGTCCTTAATTGCTCTCAGATAGTGAAATTTCACATGAAGGATGTGAAAATGCCTTTCTTCCCACCTCTCATCCAAACCATTTAAATGAATATATTTGTTGGTAGAGCAAACCTGCACTTGGTAAGAAAACCTCTTCGCAAAGAAAAAGTGTTGCATCTGTGTTCATTTGTTTTTATTTTCTTGCTTTTGCACTATTCTTAAGGTTGCAACTTGTTTGTGAGCCCAGGGCGGGAGGCAGATGAAACTGTTCTCTCCTGACTTTAAAAGAATGAATTTAGGTACTGTGGTTAGTTTTCTTTTGATTTGGCATGTTTGAATAATCAACAATACTGTCCAGATACCTTCTCATTCTTTTATACATTCTTGACTACGCTGAGGACGTGTTTTTATGTCCCCATCCCTATGGAAGTGGTACCACTTAGCAAGGGTGTTGTTGGGAGGATACCAGGAGTCAATACAGCTCAGAGTCAAGGAGAGCCCCTCAGCTCCTGCCCTTCTGGCGAGTTGAAGTTGGGGGAAGGCAGACTCTGTTCTAATTGCTGTTTTTGGAGGGAATATCTCCTGACCAGGGTCCTGTGTATGACTTGCAGTGGGTAGGGTACCATTCTCTTCACTGCTTGTCTGTGCTAAGACTAAAACATTTCCAGCTGGTCTTTGCTTGGGCAACTTTCTCAGGGCTTTGCTGAACTGACCGAGGTCTTCAAGATCTGTCTTTGGCCATGAAGATGTGTTCAAGGCATCTGTTTTCTTATTCTGAGAGAGATAGCATTGTGTGTAGCTAAGTACGATCAAGAGGGTAAGTAGTTTTATTTTAAAGAAAATGAGCTAACCTCTCACTTGTCTCAAAACTTGGTTAATAAGGCAGAAAGACCTTCATTCCAAAATTGACAGGATTTAAGTGAGTATATAATCCCCCAAAGCTATCATGGTCCTCTCTAGAAGGATTTTTATCTTATTTATTAGCGTAGATCAAATGAATAATTCTTAGTGTGATTAAGCACATATTAGAATAAAGCTATTGATACAGTTGTAGTTTGTATTTTCTAATAACTGAGCTAAATTATAAATTCTTATTATTTCCTGAGAACTCTGACATGTTTTCTGAATAAGTACATTCCTGCAATGGTATCTTGCAAAGATACCATTTTTAAAGTAGTTGTGCTAAGGCCTCTGTGTTGAGGGTCAAAGCCTTATTCCTCTTGATGAAACAAAACATTTTATGTTGCTATTTGGTTTTCAAGTTTCTTCTCTTTCATTCATGTAATTCCAGATGTTAAATTCAGTTACCAAGAGAGCACTAAAGTACTGGAATCCCTAAAGCAGAATTTTATTTGATAGTATTTGTTTTAAAGTACAACTGTACAAACTAATGTGAGCTCAAAAGGTGTTGTCTAGGAAACTTTGTCCAATGTATCTGGGACTTTTAAAAATTAATTAGGCAACATTACATAAGTAATTAAGTTACAGGAATAATCCAGAACAGAACTTGCAAGCCCCTGTAAAAAACTGCACTGTAAATTAAAATGTTCTTTTTATGTATTTTTTTATCTGTATATTCACTTAATTTAGCTGCAGTTCTATTTTTCTGAGAATTTTAAGGCTTCATAATAGATGCATTAAGATGCAAATTCTCATTGAAGTTTATGAAGTGACTTTGAAAAAAATCTCAGCCTTTGCACTGAATTAGAAAGATATCAAGAATTAAAATTGACCTTAGGCTCTTGTTATTTGATTTGTTCTAAAAACTAAAGCCCATGAAAAGTTGAAAGACTGAAGAGCTTATTTGGGGCTTTCCATTAAAATGCTTGATGTGCTGCTTTATTTTAAAGCAAAATGCAGCTGGATGTAAGCAGCAGTAATAACATCTTTATCTGAAAGCATGTAATGCAGAGCTGTTTTATGTTAATGGTTCTGTTACTCATTTTAAAAATGAATTGGTTTGAAAAACCAAATCATGCTTTTCTAGTTCAAGGCAAGTGCCCAGACAAAATTTCTCCATGCAAATAACCAAAACAGTGGAAAATTGCCAAAACATGCAAAAGAACTCAGGAGTGGCATATATTAATTCAGTAAGGTGAATATTTTTTTCCCATTTCACATTTTCCCATTTCAACTGGAGTGGGAATTTCAAATGGAAAGCATGTTCATTCCTAGAGTGTGAAGAGGTATACAGACTGATTTATTTATATGGAAGTTGTAATGTTTCCATTGTAATAGACTAGTGCTTTAATTTATCTGGCTAGATGGGGTTTTGGTTTGCTTTCGTGTGTATGATTCAGAAGGGAACCTCCTTTTCTATATTAATAGCTGGCTGAACTCTTTTGTCTTCATAGAATCATAGAATCATAGAATGCTTAGGGTTGGAAGGGACCTCTAGAGGTCATCTAGTCCAACCCCCCTGCACACGCAGGGTCACCTAGAGCACGTGGCACAGGACTGCGTCCAAGCGGGTTTGGAAGATCTCCAGAGAAGGAGACTCCACAACCTCTCTGGGCAGCCTGTTCCAGTGCTCTGTCACCCTCACTGTTAAGAAATTTTTCCTTAAGTCCCCGTGGAAAATTTTGAAGCTTTAGTTTCTGGCCAGTTCCTCTAGTTCTGTTGGTGGCCACCAGTGAAAAGAGGCCAGCACCATCCTCCTCACTCCCTCCCTTGAGGTACTTACATACACTGATCAGGAACGAGTCTTCTGGAACGAGTATTTAAGGAAGACAGCAAGAAACCTGTATTATGTAATGCTTTTTTACTAGTTGGTGACCATTAGCTTCTCACTTTATCTGGAATTCTCAGACTCAGAAGGAAGGTTGCAAGGGAAGGTAAGGAGTGTTGCAGCGCTGGAGCCGTTGAGGTCGAGTCCTGTGTGCTCAGTGTGTCACTGATCAGAAATGGTGACCCTGGCAATGCACTGCTGAAGTACCCACACTCTGTAAAGCATCCCTGAAAAGAAAGGAACGTGAGCGGAGCACAGGTGAGAATTAGCAGTTGAGGTTTTGCCTACCTCGAGCATGCATGGAGGTGTTTGCACAACTGGGAGATCTAGTTTGCATTAGGTAAATTCGGCTTAAAGTAGAATGGAAAACTGGCTTGCATGGGCATTTCAACATAGTTTGAAATCAGCCTTTCTGCATAGCCAGTTTGAATTGGAGGTGATAATTATATTCATCCCAGATTGCTTTAGTTTTGCTGCTGTTTTGGATTTTTTTAGTTCACTGAGCTTGGGCATGTTAAGTGCAAAAGTTCACTTTTTTTTTTTTTTTTTTTTTTCCTCCATTAGGTGTTCCTTTAATGTACTCATTTAGAGCTTCTCTAAAGCAGAGAGACTACATGTCAGTATTTCCCCCCTTTAGACTAGTCATCAGAGTAGTCTAAAGAGTAGTCTCTATTTTGGAGCTGCAGTTCAAGACAAGGCCACGGCATTCAGGAGAACTAGGACTTTATGATCTTCTTCCATGCTATCTGCAGTAATCCATGGAGCTGTTTTAACTCAGTACAGGGTAGCGTGACATATTAGCCCAAAGGGGACTAGCAGAGAGTTTAAATATTTGGATGTAGACCTCACTTTCAGGGCTGGAGTTTTAGATTAAGTAAGTTCATGAGGGCCTGTGCTGCTCTCTCCTAAATATTTCATTTACTGGTCTATGCAAAATCCCCCAGTTGTCCAAGGCTAAAAGCAGCCACTCGTTTGCTTCCCTGCAGTGTGCTCTGCGCAGGCAAACCTAATTTCTTCTGTATGACACATCATGAGGCTTTGTGACCCCTAAATGCTGAGGTCAGAACCCTGATTTTAAAACATTTAATTCTTCCTAAGTCTGCAGGGACGGAAGAAGGGATAAAAAAAGGCAGCAATTTTCTACAGTACCACTGGGACTGTTTTCAATTGTGGGCATTGATAGTAGCGTGGGCCGGCATGGGTCAGATGAAGGGCTGTGTCCATGCTGCCTTCACATTTGTTATAGAGTGGGAAACACAGCACTAATCAGAGTTGTAAGTCGTGGGAATGTTTGGTTCTTTCAGAAATATAAATGCTTTTTGACACCAGGTCGTCTTCCCTGGCATTTACTTCGGGAGAGAAAGCTCCCATAACATGAAAACATTCTGTTTCAAAATTTTCATACTGAAACATTTTCATTTTTATTATGAAATCTCATTTCTGCTGTACTTTGTTTCATTTGACAACATTTTATTTTTATCTGAGTGAGATGATGCAAGTAATTCCTATAAACTTTCTCCTTCTCTTTCTTCTTTGTATTTTCTTCTTCTCTCTCTCCCTCTTCTTAGTGTCTTTATTTCTGTAAAGAATTTTAACACTTTAGAGATTTGTCCCAATTCTGAAAGAAGTGAAAAGTCAGATCTTCAGCCTCTTGTTAAATACACTTCTGTGTCTACTTACAGTGATTTACAGCCCAACTCTGCACAGGTGTGAGAGATCTGTGCTTCCTCTTCACATTCTAGCCCTTGATCAAGATTAGGACTAGTAGAGAACTGGACCTTCTCTTTCTTCCTTTTTGGACCAAAGTTGTTGAGGACAGAAGAAACAGAGACCCTTAAAAATATATCCACCAATTCACCAACTCAATAGCATGCTGCTTTCCATTGAGCCAGCTGGGAAAAAGTGCATTTTGCAGCTAAAATTCAAGGTAACTTTTCTATTCAAAAAACAGAAAAATTCTATTCAAAAAGTAGAATAGAAGAGTTTTAATTAATTAGTTAGATCAGAAACTGATAGGAAGTCTAAGCTGCTTCCCTTCAGTAAGTGCTTAAACAACCTCCTTGCAAAAGTGTTCAGTTGTACGAAAGTTCCAGTTATAGTTTCAGAGTGTATTTAGGTCAGTGTGGTGGTCATATGTGGATATTTAAGGCAACTTTTAATGTTTTTATGAGAACAGTCACAGATGAAGTTAAATGAATTCATTCAGTCATTTTATCCCAGACTGTCTCAGTACTGTCTCAGATTATAAAACTGCATACTGAAGAGGTATATTCTGAGAACAAAGTTTTGAAAGCTTGACTCATGTTTCATAGTTAATATATTTAAAATTCACTCATTTGCTAAACATTAAAAACTAAAAAAGAGGACCTAATAAATATAAAATGATACATATGTGCATGTTTTGCTTTTCTGGGATTCCACTGCAATATTGTTGGATTATTATTTCCATGATTTATTTTATCCTCGATTAAACATTGTGTGGTAGTATTTAAATTCATGTATGTATGTATTTTAAATTTTCAGTGACAAAGATTGCTTCCAGAAAGAATAAATCCCCTCCCCTCCCTGCTTCTTGTTTTTGGCCAGGCAAGTCCTCAGGAATCTTTCTCCATCTCTTTTTAAAAAAAGCAGGTCTTCCAGGTCAAATAGGAGATTACAAAGATTTCCTGAGGATAAAACAGCTAAATTGTCATCAGTGTCTAAGGTGGTTAGACCTACAGTCTGGTGTTTCTGTCTTTGCATTGCCTTTCCTCTGAGAGTGCCTCTAAGACTTGGTGGTTGAAAGTATAAAAAACAAATTAACAAGAACATCCATAATGATAAGTTTTATTGTGCTATATTTCCATGATTTTACTATTCTCCAAGTGGTCTAGGGAGTTGGGAAGGTCCAAGTAAGTTCCCATTAAGGAAAAAGAAGGCAGTAAATTTTTTAATAACACTGGTGTTACCTTACTGTGAGAGGCACTGGCAGTCAGTGAGTATGAATTAAATTCCATTTAAAAGATTTGGGATCCTTTAGATCCTCCCGAACAGTTATGAACTAAAGCTATAGCCATTCTGTTTTTATTAATAGTGTATATTTGAAAGCTGATGGTGCCCGGAAGGCCTGGCCTTGCAGTTGCCATACCCCATTCCGAGGGCTCGTCTCCCTCCTGAGCGGAGGGTCCCAGCGGGAGCACAGGGTTTTTCCCGAGCATCAGGACTTTTCCCCTCGGTTACAGGGTGTAGGTAGCAGGCGGCTCCCTGCCTGTGCGCGCACGGCTTGGGAATAAAACCTGCCTGGGGTCCTCTCTGGGCCTCTCCGTCCCCGGATAAAACCTGCCCAGGGCCCTGTCTGGGCCTCTCTATTCCCTTCCGTGGGGTCCAGTGTGGCTGAGCAGCAGGATCTGTGGAGGCACCGTGGGGCTGTCCCTGAAATCAGCTGTTCTGGATGCTCTTTCAGGGAATTTCTGTCTGTGCAGTTCAGTGTGGTGACGTGTTGAGCGCTGCCTGCTTACATCCACAAGCACAGAATGTGTCCGTGCCCCGTGCAGAGAGGAGCAGGGCTCTAGCTCGCTCTGGTGACAGGCAGGCCCTGATGGCTAGCCTCTGCAGAGTGTTTAGGTGCCCTGGATATACACAATACTGAGGTTTTCTGAGGACTCACGACCTTAGAAGGAACCTTCCTTCAGTGTCCTGAGCACATGAGGCCCGTTTGAGGCTGCTCGTCAGCCCAGGCCGCATCGGGGGGCAGACGAGTTGTGCGCTTCTCTCTCAGGGCAGCGTTTCTGTGACCCATATAGGTACCAGCCTGGGGACCAAACTTTAAGGATTGCTATAAATAGTAAAGATACATTTCTTTTTATGAAGTGCAACACTGGCATGGTACACTGGTGTGTGCTGCAGGTTGATAAAACTATGACCACAAAGCATTGTGCAGCTCCTTGAGATGTTCATGAGAAGACTTTCCTCATTCTTTTTTTTTTTTTTTCTTGTTTCTTTTTTTTTTTCCTGGGTGTGCACTTGGGAATGATAAACTGGCTTGGTTGAAAAAAGAGTTTTGGTATCTGTTGTTAACTAGATATGAGTCACTCTTCCTGACAAGGAGCTATCAATAGACCTTTTTAGTTTTACTGAGATTAGTATCATAAATTAAATCCTGGTGCAGTTTTCCCCTTTAGATGAGCTAATTTAAACTGATTTTTCTTTCCAAAATATTTTTCCTCATTTCTCACTGTCCTTTATCTTAAAGTTCTTTAACTTTAAGATAAAATATTCACTTGTTCCAATAACTTTCTACCAATAGTTTATCTTAGACTATTCTGATGTTTTCTGAAGATCTGGGTTTTCAGATAGTCGAAAAGCAGGTTATTGGAGTTCCACCGTGGCTTATTTAAAATTCTGTTTGAACCTTTAATGTTAATCAGTCAAGTTTCATACATACGTATTTTTATAGATACGAATTATAGGATCTTTGAGGTTAGAACTTTTAAGTATTGCACTTTGGTGATTTCATTCAGAATTATTTTCAAAACCTTACCTGTTTGCTGAGGTCACTGATTGCAGCTTGAAATTACAGTCAGTTTAAATAGCTTTTCATTTGCTCATTATGAAGAAAACTTAACGTGAATAATAAAATGTCTTAAAAGATCTACAGTGTGTCAGAAGGCTTGGGATGATGTTCTCCCTAAAGACGAGGAGGCTGAGTATTTGTGTATGTGAAAAGTCAAAGTTTTAAGTTTTAAATATTTAGGTATCAATGATACTAGAGGGGGAAATTTCCTTGTAAATTTGTGAAGACAATCTTAGTTTAATATTTGCATTGCTTCTGTGTACTGATAGGATGAACAGAAAGTATTTTTAATGCATTTGCGTAATTTGCACTTTGTTAGGGATCTAATTTTTACTTCTTGTGAGCTATTATTCTGTGAAGTTACCATTTCCATCTTTCTTTCTTCTACTTCTTTCTTGTCCACCTTCTGCAGAAAGAGAATCCTATTCACGGTGCATAGTCTGATGCTGTGGATGTCTTTTTTATAAGTTAATTATATAAATAGCTGAATTCAGTGCATTTTACAGAGCATTTCCTTAAGCAAACTAGATGGAATGCTTTTTAATAACCGTGTAGCCATTTGATGATTTTTATACTTGCCATTTGAAGACAGTTTGGGTATAGATTGATATAGAATTACTTAAAATACTGCATATAAATTAAACATTAAAAAGGTAGATACAGCCAGACTAAGCAGCTCAATTATAATCTTTGGTTATGCAGTTACTGCCTCAAGGACACTCCATCCATTTCATATCATATGTCCTTCTTTTGAAAGATGATCACTAGGTTCAAGTAACATTTCACCACAGCAGGAAATTGCATAATTTATAGGCCTTTAAAAATGAAAACCAGAAAACTGCTTTCATAAATTAAATTTCCCTCTCTATTTTTTTTTCTTTTCTACCCTTGCAGATTGGAACACTGAAGGATTACTACCACTTCTACCATAGTAAAACAATTAAAAGGTCAGTTCTCTCAAGTAGAGGTACCCACAGCTTCATTTCAATGGAACCAAAGGTAAGAGAATCCACCTATGTGTCTGAGGCAAAAGCCTTTGCATTTTTTATATGAAATATCATACCAAGAGACATTCACCTGAATGGCATATACCATTACAAGAACAGACATACTATCTGTTTGCTAAGGTTCTGCTTCCCATTAAAATGAAGCAAAGACAATACTGTGCTATTAAGTACGTGCTGTACTTAGAACAGAAGGTCCAGCATTATTCATGGAGGACCTGCAGTTTGGGGATTTTGTGAACATGTATCTGTGCTTCTAAAAATCGCAGCTGTAGTAGTGATGAGTGTTACCTTCTGCAAATCAACCAGCCTGTGGAATTAAAATGAGCAATATAGACTGATATCACTGCTCATATGAAGGTTTTTTGTGTTTGTCTTTTTCTGTCTTTAAAGCATGTGAGGGATTAAAGTAAGAATGCACTTTTGCGTGATCTTTTTGGCTGTTCATTTTGCTCTTAAATTAAGAGACCTCCCTCTCCTTGAACAATTGTATCATTGTAAGCCAGTATATTATATAGTAGGTAACCAGTAACATAATTTAATTACTGATTTATATTTGGTATAATTTTGTCCTGTAGCTTTTGCTTTAATCCTTTAGTCCTTAAGTCTCCTTAAGTCCTAAAACACACTTGTGTCTTAATCCTTTAGCTTCAGTGGTTTGTGCCTTCCTCCCTGATTGCAAAACTGGATTTCTTGTGATTCTTTTTAAGAAAGGAAGTTTGGAGAAGATCCCTTTAGATTTCTGAATGCTCTTCAAGCAACTCCTTCCCTCCCTCCACCCCCAAAAAAGACCCCTCCAGTGTTTTACACTGATTAAAATAGTGTCAGCCTTTTTTAAGTCATTGAATTATGACTCATGTTTGTGAATGGTCCATGCTATTCTAAAGCTTGACACAGATTTATTAAAAAGTGTGAGTTACCAGCAAAAACAATCTGACTAGTGTATGTGTTTCTTGCAAGCTAAGCATTCTGGAGGAGTCCTGAAGGATACAGGAGTACTTCTGTGGTCTGGAAAGCCACAGTTAGGGCTGAAGTCCTTCCTGAAGAGGAAGGAAGAGGACATGGGAGGTGCACACGGAGCATTTTGCTTTTTGTGCAGACAGGGCTAAGCTGCTAAGATGTGTAAGGACCCCAGCAGCTCTGCCAAGCAGGATGTTTCGGGGATTAGCGTGCAAATGGTGAAGGCCAAAAGTGTGCTCCGTGCATGCTCATGCCTGCTGATCTCACAGCCAGCGCTTCTGCAGGAGTGGGCGATGCTGCAAGGCGAGCGAAGGTGCTCGTGTCTCATTTCCCTCGTGTCCCAGTGTTGTGATTTGCAAGCAGGTGCGTGAGCTGACAGGCACGTACCACCATAAATGTTCCTGCTACACCCAGCTGACCTACACCCCTTTGCCTGTCTGGCAGAGAGCCAAAGTCATGAGAGACAGCACAGGGGAAAATCAGAGGCATGGCTGGTTTCTCAGGGCTTCCACCTGGCACCACTTCGGTCTTGTCCTGTGCGTGGCATTTTGTGCTAGTGCCGCCGCAAGCTGTTTGGTACTGAGATGCACTAGTGAGGCCGTGCAAGGGACTCCAGCCTAATGATTGCTCTGTTCCCACAGAGAAGCCTAAAGTCTAACTCCTTGACCTACCAGAAGTGCTTGTGGTAGACTTTGTGATTTCTCCTCTGAATCTGGGCTAGGAAACTCCTGAGTGGCTGATGGCACATCAAAACATGGGTATCAGTATTTATAGACTAATGTCCACATTGTCCTCAATGTACATGAAATTAAAACAAAAATAATTTATTAAAGCAGACCTTCAGTTTAATTGTCTTGTGTAAGCTGGATCTTTTAAAAACAAAGATTTAATCTTAAAAAAGGCGCACTGAATGGCTGTGAGAATTTTACTGAGACCAGTACTGTACATTGCTCCATTTATGACTCTTGCTGTATCTAATGCCAATATTTGCAGCAGATTAGGTGGCATGTGTATTTGTGAACAAAGGAACACTAAGGTTTGTGTGTTTTCCAAATCATTTAATGATAGTTTATTTAATACATAAAAGCCTCTTCTGTCTTCTGTTTAACATGTACACCTAATTATTGTGATATGTTAGTTGCCTCACATATAGATTACTAGTTCATAGTTTTATAAAATTTCAAATAATCCAATTTTCGTTAGCTGAGAATTCATTATTTAATTAACCCATGAGAAATGGAGAAGCCATTTGGACATCTGGCATTTCTGAACTGCTTGTGTGAATAGTGTATGATATCACTGTATGAATCTAAAGGAAAGATACAGAGATCATTAAATAACTTTGCAGATCTTTGTCTTCATTATTTTCTTCTGGAAATGACTGTTCATCTGATTTTAAACAATATGAATAGGCCCAACAGGGAGCATCAATTGAAGATATATACATTACCTATTTTTATAATTATCTCAGGATTAGGTGAACAGTAGTCTGCTGTTAAATTATAATAACACGGGATTTACAGTATGACATAATTTTGTCTATTATCGCCTACTTCCTTGCCTTGCCGCTCAGGAGCGGCCACTTAGAGGTGAAATGGATTAAGAAGTTTTAAGAGATGGCATAGGTACAAGTGAGGTGATAATGTCACCAGTGTATTTTGGCATCTACAAAAATTCAGATGTAGCTTTCTCCATAGCAGCTTTTGCATGTAGTTATGCTTCCAGTGCGGGTAGAAAAACAGAGAGAAGTGAAATTATGGATGAGAAGCAGAGATCAGTACTGTGCATCAAAGCCAAGCTTCTAATGAAATGTGGGGTGGCAAAGACTGCATGGATTTCTAATCTTTCTAGCTAATGTGGGGGCTATTGGCAAGAGTCAGTGAAAATCCCATACCATAAGTTATGGGAATGATGAGAATGATACATATAAGTTAAATAGTGCAAATGAGAAAGTTGTATTTTGATACAAGGTACAGTTAAAAAAAATGGGGAGTTTATAGTGAAGAGTCATGATAATGAATTTGTGACTCACAGAGTGAAAAATGTTACCCAAAATCAAATAGCATAAATGGCAAGGCAGTAATTCCGGAAGAATGCATTTGTTAAGTTAATGTAATGCAGCTTTCAGATTGCTAATATATTCAAAACGATGTATGTACAAGCTAAAGTATGTTCTGTTTTGCTTTTGAGGTCCCAGTGCTTTTGCATCACAAGAGAGATCTTAAAAAGAAATGTGGCCCATAGCAATGCTGCTAAATGTAAAATTAATAATTCAAGTTCCTGTGAAATTTCCCATTTACTAATAGAGAAAACATTTTTGGTATTAGTGTTTGTCAGTTTGAACTATGATGCCATATTACTTTTATTTTTTTTAATCCTTTCAGATAGGTTTATTTGGGTGTTGAACTCCTGAGTCAAATCAGCTTCACTTGTCTTTTAGAAAATGAAAATTTTCCAGTCACACATCTGTTAAAATAGGCATGATTTCAGCAAGAGACCCTACTTGAGTAGGATTTTGCTGAGATTTTATGCTGGGGTCCCAGAGTCATTGTGCCTGGGGGAACAGGTACAGACTCCAGACAGACTTATGTTTTCCCCATCCTGACCTAATCTCTCCATGTGAGAGCAGGCCTGTGTGACCTGGTACATACAAACCGCTGGCACCGTGTATACAGAGGGAGCCTCTTTACTGCCATTACAAACTGAATAAAATTTTTTTGAGAATTTTTTGAGAGTTTTGAGAATTAAAAAGCGAACTCTGAAGACTGCTTTCAAAGAAAAGGAAAGTAATGCTGAAAACCCATGGATATTGTGGGTGTTTGTGAGAGAGCAGAGGGAATATGACTAGTAGCAGCCAGTAAAAAACAGTGACAACCTGTAAAAAATGCACCACATTGCTATGTAGCAGTGATTATACCAGTTCACACTGCTAAACAATATCTTAGGTTGATACAGGATGTAGCTGGCTAAAGAGCAGGGAAAAGGATGGATTTCACCACAAGGTGATGGTCTTGCTTTGGCAAGGAATATGCCATTACTTGTGGAGTGGCACAAGTGCCTTTGGAAGCAGAGAGTGACCCAGAGCAGAATTAAAGAGGTTAGATTTGCTATGCTAAGATGGTGATCAAGCTGTATCTGCCGATGTTTTTCAATTTAATTGTGCCAAGACTGGAATATGAGGTCAAGACTGGAGTATGAGGTTGAGGGGGACTTCAGCCAATTTGTGTTTTGTTTAAGAGGCACAAAACTCTGCAGGAAAGAAGAATTTCATTACAACATTAAAACCCTTGGTTTTTAATAGAAGCATCTTGGACTTACAGGTTAGAAAAATTCTGGTGAGAATGCTGTTGTGAGAAGCCAGTGTTTCATAAGGGCAATGCTGAGGGTTAAGTTGTTAAACGTTGTAAATAAGCAAAAATATTCTGTTAGCTAAATAGAATAACAGAACTGTTAAATTTTGGGACGTGGTGGGTTACTGATGCCTGCCTGCGTGGCCATAACCTCTATTAGCATGCAGAGGACAAAGAATCAATAATATCTCATAGCAGAATAATGGGAACTGCCACGCTATTTTCCATGTTCAGAGTTTGACCAGAGAGACTAAGTTATGAAGTAATGAAATATTTACCACCATGGGCTTTCTATTTAATTGTCTCTGAAATCTTTTACATGAGCCATCCTTACTTCTTTAGCTCAGTCAACATCAAAAATCAGACTTGCTATTTTTAAGGAGCCTGTTGCTGAGTGAGTTAGTACATGAACTGAATCACAATATGAGAGAGGACACGGGGACATTTCACTTCAGTACCTGCTTCCGGAGTGTTAAACACAGATTGCTAAGACATGGGCAATGAGTTGTGCTCTTAAGATGTTGTTTTAGGGTCTACCTTCTGGAGAGCAGCTCTGCAGAGAGGGACCTGGGTGTCATGGTGGACGACAAGTTGACCATGAGGCAGCAGTGTGCCCTCGTGGCCAAGAAGGCCAATGGGATCCTGGGGTGCGTTAAGAAGAGCATCTCCAGCAGGTCGAGGGAGGTGATCCTGCCCCTCTACTCAGCCCTGGTGAGGCCACATCTGGAGAAATGTGTCCAGTTCTGGGCTCCACAGTACAAGAGGGATGTGGAGCTGCTGGAGAGAGTCCAGCGCAGGGCTACAAGGATGATCAGGGGCCTGGAACATCTGCCCTGTGAGGAGAGGCTGAGAGAGCTGGGCCTGTTCAGCCTGGAGAAGAGAAGGCTGAGAGGGGACCTGATCAGTGTCTACAAGTACCTCAAGGGAGGCAGTGAGGAGGATGGTGCTGGCCTCTTTTCACTGGTGGCCACAGACAGAACTAGAGGTATGGCCACAAACTGAAACACCAAAAGTTCCACAGGAACTTAAGAAAAAATTTCTTAACAGTGAGGGTGACAGAGCACTGGAACAGGCTGCCCAGAGAGGTTGTGGAGTCTCCTTCTCTGGAGATCTTCAAAACCCGCTTGGACACAGTCCTGTGCCACGTGCTCTAGGTGACCCTGCGTGTGCAGGGGGTTGGACTAGATGATCTCTAGAGGTCCCTTCCAACCTTAAGCATTCTGTGATTCTGTGGTTCTATGAAGATAAAAAACTGCTATTCACTGGTGCCCAACTATGTTAGATCCCCTTACAATTAATGTTGTTCTAATTCTAACAGCAGTTCATGCTGTTGTAAAGGCTGTACAAGCTGCTTGGTATTTTCTTGTTTAATGAACGATTAGCATCTGTACCTTTGGGGCTGACAAGTACTTTATTCTTAACTTAAGCCAGGTTCTGGTTTAAGAAACGAGAGAAGCCTGTGTTGCTTGAGCAGGAATCAAGAATAATTTTACCAAGCTGAGGTTGCATGACATCACCAACCTTACTTTTGGTTGTAGCCCAATATGGACAAGTTTACCAACAGATAAGATGACTTAACTAGGCTGAGAAGAGAAACCACAGTAATGAACTGAAGTGAACACAGCAAAATGGAGTAAGATTACAGCCATGTTTTCCAGCAAGTCTAAGTCTGAGTCTAGTCTAAGTTTTCTAGCAAGTCTGCACAAACACAGTATTTGAAACACTTGAGAAGGCAGGGTGAAACATCCCGTTCTTTCTAATCATCCTGGTAAAAGGCAGCCAAAAAAGTTGGCACTCCTTTCATGTACGTGGAACAGTGTTTGGCCTGTGGATGTTAGAAACTATCATCTAAAAACTGAATCTTGTGTGACAGTAGCCTAAAAGTGAAAGGCTTACCCCAGAATATATTCACATGTTATCATGCACATATACAGTGCAGGTGGCCTTCCTCTTGTACTGTACTGACCAAATCCAAAGGTACTGTAACAGGGCATAACTGTTCCAGTAAATTTTGTTATAAAATGGCAGTTTGTCTTCCTTTATCCACAATGCATAGAAATATTTAACAAAGTTAATCATAAAGCTCTTGGGACTGAGGCTTATTTGTGAAGATTAAAAGCTTTGTTAATACCTAATTCTATTAATGCTTTCACTAGACAGCTGACTTTTCCATTAGTGCTTAAAAAGAAAACCCTGAGAAGTAATCATTGAAGCTACCTTCAACAATTACTGTTTGATATTTTCCCACTAAAAGCAGAAAAATGGCCAGTAGAACCTCAGTGTAGTACAATTTTAGAAATGAAAAATGTCCATTGTCAGAGAATATGGAAGTGTTTCTTGACATAAATTATCATGTTTGATTACCTACACTTATATTTAGTTTCATCATAATTACTGCACTTGTAAGCACCTGCCTCAAAGCGTTTTTGTCCTCTCCATGTCCTTACTTGCATGTGCATTAAAAAGAAATATTAGAGTTTAGTAAATTCCAATTTTCTATTTGCCATGTTATTTTACAGAACTGCTTTGCAATGACAATGTCACTGCTAACCGTTGTGCAAGAATTGGAGATTAGTGTAGGGATTGTAGCTGGCTCGCTTCCTAATTAGTGTAGCAAATGGTAAAAGAAATGAAAAAGAACCTATTTAGCAGGATTTCGTTGTTGCTATTTTCTTACAGTGATTTTCTTAAGCTGGTAGCAAGGTAAGGAGGCGAAGTGCAAGGTCACAGTGTGGCAAGGAGTTGGGCTGAGCTTTTGACTAGCAGTATTCTGTGAAAAACTGCAGTTTCTTCCCCTTTCTAACAGGTTATTGCAGCACCGCAGAAGCCCAGCATTAGAGCAGGTGGAAATACCACATTCCAGCAAGTAACATAGTTTATTTGGATTGTGGTGGAACTGCTGGGTCCTGATTACTATCTTTAGGCTTCAGGATCAGGGAGAAAGGAGGCTGATGTTAAAAGGACAGGTGATGGCTCAGCCATCTCTGACAGAAGTAGTCCAAACCTTGTGAGATAAGAATAATTAGAATGAAGCAGATCACTTGGGGCTGCAGACTTTGATGGGTCTGAAGCCTTTCTGGTTGCAGTGAGAATTAATCAAAAGATAGGAGACACATGCCATGGCCTGGGACCCTGCAAGAGATTGTGCCAAGTAAAAAAAAAATCTGAAGTAACCCATCCTGAATACTGTGAAGTAATATGTGGCATGAATATAAGTCTTAACAACTTTAAAAGAAAATTAGATTTAAGCTCGGAGATGTTTAAAATCACAGATGATTTTCTTTTGAGGAAGTGTTTTTTCTTGACCTCTCTAAACTTTGTGAAATTGGTACACCTGACAACCGGACTCCTTGGCTTTTGCTTCGTAGTGTGTATCCTGCTCTATAAATATATTCTCTTTTTACTGCATTGGTAGAGTAAATATTAAGAACACTTGCAATATTTGTGACCACTGTATAGATATTGTTACAGAAATTTGTTAGGAGTCCTCAAGAACGCATTAAAAATTGTTTAGAAGTAATGGAGAGGAAAATTCCCTTTAGGAGATAGATTTGTTGCATAGGGAACAAACGTGCTCCTAACAAGGAGATGTTATACAATACTACATGCACAATTAACCAGATTTAGGATTCAAAATATCTGTTTTCACCTTCTTGAATTTGGGGGCATATCAGGGATAACATCCTCAAAGGCAAGTTGAGGGAGGTGGTTAGAGAAGTGGCTGGTTGGCAGAGCTCAGAGGGTTGTGATCAGTGGTGCCAAGTTTTGCTGGAGGCCTGGAGCTAGTGGTGTCCCTGAAGGGTCAGTGCTGGGTTCAGGATTGTTCAATTTATTCATCGATGAACTGCCTGAAGGGACAGACTGGCCCCTCAGCAAGTTTGATGATGATACAAAACAGGGAGGAGTGGCTGATGCACCAGAGAACTCTGCTGCCATTCAGAGGCTGGGGAGATGGGCAGAGAGGAACCTTATGAAGAACAACAAAAGCAAGAGCAGAGTCCACGCTCAAGGAGGATTCACCCCATGCCTCCCCCAGGCTGTGGGTTAACTTGTCGAAAAACAGTCTGGAAGAGGAGGACCTGGGAGTCTTGGTTGACTGCAAGGTGAGCATGAGCCAACAGGGTGGACTTGTGGCCAAGAAGGCCAGATCCTGGTGTGCATCAAGAGGAGCGTTGCCAGCAGGTTGAGGGACGGGATCCTGCCCTTCTACTCAGGCCTGGTGAGGCCGCATCCAGAGCACTGTGTCCGATTCTGGGCTACCCAGCACAAGAGGGACATGGAGCTACTGGAGTACGTCCAGTGAAGGCTCAGTAACAGGACTGGAACAGGTTGCCCAGGTTGTTGTGGAGTCTTCTTCCTTGGAGATGTTTGAAAGCCAGCTGGACACAGTCCTGGTGACCCAGCTTGAGCACGAGGTTTGGATTATATGATCTCCAGAGGTCCCTTCCAACCTCAACCATTCTGTCAATCTTGATTATGAATACAGTTTTGTAGGTGTTTGCTTTCCGTTATCACGAGTAGAAAACCATATTCTGGTATATTAAAGCCTAAATCTAACCTACTTAAATAGGATACTGGTCACAGTTACCTTGTGCAAAAAATTTTAACTGGTGCTACAGTGCTGATGACAAAGTGTCTAACACAGCAAAGTTAATATTAACTTCAGCATTCATCACCTTATTTTAGAGAATAGAAGCACTTAAGGCATAGATACTTAGTCCCAAATATTTGATTACATTTCCACCATGTGATCTTTGGATAATTCAATCTTTCTGAATATCATAATTAGCAAAGCCATGTATGCCAATGAAGGAATAGAAGCAAGGAGAAAACAACCCCTTTGACTCTCCTTTGCTTTGCCAGAGGGCCCTTTGGGTGCAGAATTGCTGGGCCTTCACGGCGCAGGGGTTGGCTGGAGCTGGAAAGGCACCTCGGGCAGCAGGTGCTGCTGCGTGGCACAGGGCGCTCCGGGGCCCTTCAGACACTCCCTGATTTGGGCAGGGATTTGTGAAGGTCCTGGTCGCTTTGCCAGGACTTTGGAGGGGGTACACATCATGTTACACAGCTAGCTTCAGCAAGCACCATTAGGCTCCCTGCCTTACCTTATCTAAACGCTTTCTGAATTTACTACATACTGGGGTAAGGTTGTTTTAGCATCTCCCCATCAGGGAGACATCTCTGCATCTTGTCTTTCTCCCTGGGAGCACTTGACGTCATTCAAAGCAGGTCCTTTCAGGAGGCCCATGCAGTGCCCATACTTAAAACCACACAGGCTTGTGTAGCTCCTTTTTGGAAGTGTAAATGCCACCTTAAAGAAAGAAATCTGTTGGTATTTTCAGCCTAAAGATGAAGAGTGCTTCAGGAACTGCTGACAAGGCCTTAAGGACAACAAAATCACTTTGGGTAAAAGAGGTGTGTGGGAAATTTAAACTGATGAAATAAATACTTCACCATGGTAGTTATAAACATTTGTAAGCAGAGAGAGTTATAAAGGAAACTGCTTGGCAATCTTTAGTCCATGGGTGCTAGTAGGTGTTAATAACATTTGAATTACTTTACAGTTCTAGTAAAGCAGTACAGGCAGTACAACAGTACAGGCTCCTGCATTTTTTGAGCAGCAAAGTGGCTTTATGTTAGCGCAACTAAATGTTTAAAGAAAGAAGAATTAGTACTGTCATTGATAATCTGTGTTCATAGAGCTTGCCGGGGAAGGCAGCAGCCCTGACAGCTGCAGTGGTCTCATGTTAAAGTGTCTTTTTGGTATCATTAGAGTCAGTTTGCACTTCTGGTGGCCAAGAGATAGCAAATCGGTGTTTTGACTGCTGTGGTGTAAAATTGCTGTGTGTCACAAAGAGTCAGAAAAGGAAGAAGTGGGGACATCCTATTTTTGAACCAGGGAAAGATGCACCATTCTGGAAAAACCTGATCCTTCAGGGCAAGAGTATCAGCCCAGAGAAAGAGAGAGATTGAAGGAAAAACACATTGTAAAAAGGAGCATCTTGGGGAAGACCATCTAGGAATGTGACAGAGTAGTTTTTACACACCATTTTCTGAGGGGATCCAGCTTCATCTGAATCTGATGATATTGATGATAGTGCAGGATATTCATAATATAATAAAAAGAGGGACTTGGAAATATACCCCTCCCCAAAACAAGGCAAAACGAAAAGAGGAAAACAAAACAAAACCCTTTCATGCCACTTATTAGAACCTCCTTTCTCTTAGGGTCATTTAAAAAGTCAGTATCATCTCTTGTTTCCCTTGGCTAGATACTCTATTTCAGACTAGCAGAGCCTCCTCATCCTGTAAGCTGCAAGTTTTAGTGCCTTAGGTGGGGCGCCAGGCAGCTGTGCCCTGTTCTGCCCTGTGTGAAAAGACGTTGCAAACCGCTACAAATGGCAAATGGAAAGCGAGTAAAATGCATTTTATTCCGTGAAAGTGTTTTTCCTTGCTGCCACACAGAACATTTTATCAACACAAACAATGTTTTAGGAAAATAAAATTCTCTTGCTATAAATCCTCTCCATATAATCCACTTAAACCAGTTTTATCTATTGGTGTGTTGACTGTTGCTCACATAAGCCATGTTTAACCTAGATTATTGTTTGACATTATTTCTTCTTTTTGAGGGAAAGCAAATTCCATCACTTCCATTGACACTGATATTCTAAATAAATATAAAGGTGAAAAGGTCTGTTTATGCTTGCTTCTTGTAGGAGCCAAATAAAAAAAAAATGTCATTTAAAGCACATTTCTCAAACTCCACTGTTTAATCAGTAGCTATTATAACAGCTTTATGTGATCATATATAAAACTAGAATTTCTGAATTCTGAAATATTCTGAAACTGTTTCTTCCAAATATAGTTACCACTAGATTCATAGTCTTTAAGACCAAAAGAAACATTGTGGTCATCTGGTCAAACCATCTTTGACCGGATGCCTTATGGTTTTCTGGAATTCATTTCTATTTAAGGCAGAGTGTAAGTCTTTAAAATTTTCCAGTTTTAAATAAGCAATTCCCAACAGTGGGGAGTTTGCAAAAGTTTTTAGGCTATTTACTGAGTGAAATGTTTTTGTTATCTGAGTTCATCTAGCTTCAATTTCTAGCCATTTGATCTTGTTCTGGCTTTGTGAGTCAAAAAACATGAATGATATGAACACCCATCAAATTTATTTTCCTCAGCTAAAAGCTCCTCCTAGAACCACTCATCTGCTGCTCTGCTTGTTTGCTGCTCTTTTTCTTTTTCCTGAACCCATGCTGTATTCCTTTGCTTTGGGTGTGGGAAGCTGATGGTGAAGGCTCTGGCAGTGCTTGCAAGGAGCTTTTAAGATGTTGTTTGCACTGGTGTGCAGAATCCACCAGATTCTACTTTCATTTTTTGGTCCATCCTATCAGCAGGCAAATGAACTGGACAGATGATTAGAGATATAATAAAAGTTCTAACAGGAAAGGCTAAGAAAGCGCTTGCGATTTTTGAAGCCCCTGAAACGTCTGCTCTGGTGACAGCAGACATCTTTTTCAGCGCCTCTCAGATGATGTCAGACAAAGCTGATGTTTGTATCCTTCAGAGGATGCACTTCTGCCCGCTTAAAGACTGTCCTGGTCAGAGGAGAAGGGGTTTTGTTGGTCCAGAGAGTATTCATAGCCTGTAATCATGTAAAGGGTCACATTTTTAGTAGGCCATTTTTAAATTCTTTATCCCAACAAAAGACAAAGTAAAAATAGTTCATAAAGATTGCTATCAAGTGACATAAACATAGATAATATAAATTTTGGCCAGACTGTCCAAACCAAACTGTATTCTCATGTAAGTGATCTGATTGGAGGTTAAAAAGCTTTGATTTGGAAACTCTGTCCTGTATATGACAGGCTTGGAAATAACACTCTTTGTTTTCCTCTTCTGAATTTGTAATACGGAAGAATGCTGTGAATCATGAGCACAGAGAAAGGGACTCATAACCGTAAGGGGGATTGTTCTTGGCACACTTCTAAAGTCAAAATCTGCACTGGGACTCTGAGGGAGCTTAAAAGACAAGATGTTGCCCCTCTTTCTGATTTAAAATACAGGAAAGCAGCAACCAGTATGTTCATGTCACTCCAGGTTTTATGTGGACTGACTTGCAGAAATCGAGAGATACCACCTTGATGGTAGCACTGCCTAGCAGTTCTTGAAGTGTGGGAATAGTGCTTCCATTGGAAAATAACATTTGCTTTTCTTCAACCTAGTGGATTGGAAGGAAACTTCAGTCCTTTCTCACTTGTCTAGGGCATTGGACTGCAGATCTCCACGAGACAGAATATGTACATGATTCATGGACAACTCTTCGTAGATGATGTTTAAGATGTGCAACAACCAATGTTTTAATAGTAGCAAACTCCACTGGCAGCTCAAACTCCAGTCCAGTTCAGAGCAAGAAGAGGAATGTCACAGTCAGATCACGGGTGAGGAGAAAAAGAGATTCAAGCATCAGTGACTCAAAGGACACCAGACTTTTCTCATGCTCTTTTTTTTGCCTCTACAACCTGTGCAGAATGAGACTACTAATGATTCCCTGGTTTTAATTTGAAGTTATAGACCAGAGACAAACTTGCTAGCCATGGAAGAAATAGGACTATTCATCAAGTTGTGCTAGAAATACATCTGTAGTGCCAAAGAAATAGTGAAATAGGGTGTTATAAAGTATGCCATCGATATTTTCATCATGAGCAAAATCCAATTATTTTTCTGTTTCAAAATGCTAAAACTGAAGCTTGAGATAAGTACTTTTGCCCCAATTCTGATTTCTAAATATATATTTCTAGGTGTAGGGTACATTTTAAAAAGAAGAATTGTTCCTGTTCTTGTATGAAGCAATAGTGATACAGAATGGAACAAAAACAAAATATGATCAACTTTTCTGTAGCTTGTGCACTCTAATATCAATCAATACTGCTCTGTGTGATATCTGAGTTATGCTTTACTGACTATCTTTTCCATGGAGGATTTATTTCCATGATGGCAAAGCATCACTAAGCAAAAACTGGAAACACTCTGAGCTATACGTGGTAATTTCTTACTTTGCAGAAAGCAAGAATAGTAGATGGGACTATTTCAGAAACCTTTTGGTTAACAAAGAGAATATTTACAGGAAGCATCCTGTATTTGGTTATGCCTGTATACACACGGGCTATTATATACAAATTTGTTAATGGAATGTTTCTGCTGTGTCAGTAATTCTGAGTGTATTTGCTGAATTGATGTGGATCACTAGGGCAATAGGTGCCATGGAACACCAACAGACCCTTGGAATTACGATGGCATTTTTGATGGCAGATTTGACCCAGTGGGAGATTTGTCTTACTGAGAATTTGTGTAGTACATTGTTTAATGTACTGATGTGTTTAAGTACATCTGAAATTAGCATGTGCAGTTGTCTGAAGGACTTAAAAGATTTACAACAGGAATTACTGAGCTAGCCCAAGGAAAGAAAAAATCCCATTAGAAATTTCTACAAATTTTAATATCACGGCTACAGTAATATAAAAACTTAAATAGTCAACTTCCGTATGTTAGACTGCAAAGCTAATTAAGTTAGAAGGTTTAAAATTGCATTCCCTAGTAGATACTGGATTCAGCATCAGGTTTCCAGTTTATTAAGAAGATGTAGTTTTAAGTATAAGTTAGATGAAGTTGTTACATATCAATTTGCATTCTGAGTGATATTAATACTAATCCTCATGGTGTATTGAAATTTTTAAGACTATTACTCTGTCCCGCATGGAGATACGCTGTTGTTGAATGTAATGGTACAAGCTCATCTTTGGGTCCTGAACCAAATAAGCCTATCATTCATAAGTTTTTGTTTTGTTTTGTTTTAAAAACATATCAGAAGTGTGACCATGAATGATAAAAATAAGTTGTCTGTGTGTGACAGTTGCTTTGAAGTTGCTGTGAAAACCTTTCTTGGCCTTTCCAAAGTTGAGTTTTCTCAGAAACTGAACGGGTCGTGTTTGAGGTGCCTACTGTGCTTCTTGTCTGAAGAAGGGGAGAATCCCAATCTGGTTGAAATGTGCATTGTATAAGACACGGGGAGCTGGTGCTGCAGGAAGCCACAAGACAGAAGCCTAGGCTCCCTGCAACTTGTTCTCAGCTCTGCCACAAAGCTGCTGTGTGATTTTCAGCTTGTAATTTCATACTACTCTGTGGTCTGCTCTGGTGTGGCGTTCAAGAGTGGAGGTTGGCAGAGGCTGCACTCATGTTCGCTCAACAATTGCTGCAGTTGCACCCATGAATATGAAACTTGGTAAGAGACTTCCCCGAGGAGTGAAGATGCGGGGTCTTTTTGCCTTTGCTACTTTCACTGTTCCCTGTCCTTCCAGTCATAGAATCACAGAATCATAGAATGCCCAAGGTTGGAAGGGACCTCTAGAGATCATCTAGTCCAACTCCCCTGCACACACAGGGTCACCTAGAGCACGTGGCACAGGACTGCGTCCAAGCGCGTTTGGAAGATCTCCAGAGAAGGAGACTCCACAACCTCTCTAGGCAGCCTGTTCCAGTGCTCTGTCACCCTCACTGTTAAGAAATTTTTCCTTAAGTCCTGTGGAACTTTTGATGCTTCAGTTTCTGGCCGTTTCCCTTAGTTCAGTCAGACATGAGTCTTGGCCGTTGCAGGCAAGCTGAGCTTCTTGAAAATTTCAGCATGATGCCTGTCTTCCCTAGCATTCCTAGCTGCTAATAAACTCCCTTGGGGCAGAGAGACTGCATCACCACCTCCACCTGGGATATGCATTTCTTCTTTTTCAATGTGTTCCTCTAAAGTCTTGTTCCTAAAGCAGGAATATACTATCGTGACCACACACAGTTGTGCACCGAGATGTACTGATGCTTGTAAAGGACTGTGATGTGTTGGGGTGCAAAGGGTTTACATAAGTTAAAATGCACATCTCAAGATGAGTGCACTCACTTATGTGGAGAGCACGGTGCTGTAATGGATTACTTGTAGGTAGCAGAGCAGATAGAAACCACTTATTCCTACCAGGACGGACAGGCTTTTTTGTGGCTGTGAGATGGAAAAATATGCATTGAATTTCAGTTTTGTTCCACAGGTCAGACTACTGTAGCTTGCACTGCTGTTGGGATGTGTTTGGGCATAAATGGTAATTTCAAACATTTTCTGCTTCTTTCTTTCCTGCTCTGCTTTTCCTTTCTCTTCCAAGTTTTTTTGTTTGTTTGTTTTTGGTTTTGTTTTAATCCTGCTTTTCCTCAGAATATGCATAGCATAATTATGACAGCAGCTTTGATTGTCGATTGTGAATGACTCTTGCTGAAGAAGTACTTTGTCAATAAGCAAGAATGCATCACTTGGCCCTGCTGGATTCATTGACTTTTTATGCCATTTTAGACTCCTGCAGTTTATCAAATAGCATCTGCAGTAATTTTGCATGCTCTTGACCTATGTCAACAGCTACTTTATCCAACTGGCTTCATGTGTTTTTATGTGCAAAGTGGCTGCTGCTACTAAAATTCAGAGAGTGCTCATAAGTTAGGAAAATAGCCTGGTGCTCAGTTAATTGCTAAAAAAAGAGTAAGCAGAGTAGAGAAGCCCAGCTTCGGTGGTCTCACTTTTGTGATGCTGCACGTAGGCAGGAGGAGGTGTCGCTGCTCTCAGTGGCGCTTCCTGTATGGCTGCGGATCAGTTTGGGTCTCAAGCCTTCAATATCCAGAATATAGCCTTTGGGTTTTGGTATGTCCTCTGGATGCTCTTTGATTTTGAGAATTTTGACTTCTTTTTCTTTCATTGGAATGTGAAATGAAAAAAGAAAGTGTTGTCAACCAGTATATTTAAAAGGAGATTGTGCCACAGCAGATCGTGTAACAGGACAACGAAGGTGTTTATAAGTGCCTGCGTTTTTGCTGTGACCAGTAGGAACAATTCTGGGTTTTTTCTCTTACAGTCTAATAAAAAAATATAAAAAAGGGTAGGAAATTTATTCCCTACACCAGAGTTACAGTCTTCATGCATGTTGGCCTTATTTGCTGTCTTGGGAATGTCCCATCTTCACTCCTGTCCTTCTTTAACTTGGCATATTCAAATTCACTTACAGAAAAACACGAAGACGCTTTAGACTAGGAAGGAGTCAAGTACGTTAGGTGCAGTGTGAGGACATCACACAGTGGGGCAGGCTGCTGTGCCAGAATAATTTGTTTTGCTGACAGACTCTTAAGTGAAGGTCCAGCTCCAGCCTGCCACTTCTGCTCATCCAGCCTGTCATCGTGCAGATCCACTGCTTGTTTGTGGTATTTTACACGTCCCCTATCTGAATTTTCTCTCCCCTTTTCCTTTTAATTTATGGGGCTCCTGTGACACCTGCTTTCTTGTTATCTGAGCAGGAGTTTCTAAATTCTTCTTGCAGGTGTAGGACAGATTGAGGTGAGTGACTGGCAGTAAAAGGGATAAAGTGGTAACTTTGTCAGGGACTGGCACATTCAGCAACTGTTCTTTATAGTCTGAAGATCCACATCTTTGTCTGTAATTCTGGAAGGTTAAAATAATAGATTTGAGGTATGAAATTTATTTCTCCTCTTTGGAGCTAGGTCCCCCCCCCCCGCCCAATGTGTGCTCTCCTCATACAGGAAAGAATTATTATAGCTTGTTTGTACCTTCTGCTATTTAGTAATTACATTTTCTTATATTGGATTTGCTTACATAGTTTGTGTCAGCTACACATTTCTAATCAAATTGAAAATATTTACTTAAGCAGACCTCCTCATCATGTATTCTGAAAACAAAATAACAACTTTTCACAAGAGTATCCAGTGTGTGTATGTTTTTAAAATTGCGTTGCTTTGATAAATAGGTGAATCTTTTTCATCATGTTATTTTTTCCTCATTTTTCCAGCTTTTTGCCCTTCTTGAACAGTGTATTACACTGGACAAAGTCCTAATGCAACATTCTTATATAGGGTTACTTTTCCATGAATTCTGTTGACTTAATGAGAGGGAAACTGTTAGAGAATAGTTTTGTTTCACACAGATATAACATTTCATTATGTTTTTTTTAGCACTTAAATAGAATAAAAGAATGGTGTGATTGAAATAGCTCAGAGCAGCTTTTATTCCATAGCATGGTTTCATGCGGGTCTTCATAGAAGAGTTGCATCATGTACAGAACAACCGTGTACAGAACAACCCCGTGAGTGCTGAACTGAGGAGCCTGGAAATGATGATTTTTAAAAATAGTTTGGTCTCAAATCTGGCTTGGCTTTGATTTCTAGACATTCAGGAAATGGAACTTTTGAAGCTGAAGTCAATGGGAAAATGTGCACTGTTCCCCCTCAGTAGTGTGACTTTATGGAAATGTTAAAATGCACCTCATTGTTTGCATAGAGTCTCTTTTTGGCAACAAATGAGAATCTGTATAATCAATTACTCCAGAGATTTTCCTTCAAGGACTATAGGTTAGGAAGTGTGGACACTTTTTAAAATAAAATGTTTTTGTACAAAAGAACTCTTTTCATACAGAATCAAGCAAATCCAAGATATGCTAGGCATCTGACAGACATGTGAATAGAATACCCACAAAACACTTAAAGGAAATATATGCCAGTATACTAAAATAACTGCTGAGTCTTGGCCTAGTCTTCATTAATGCAACCCAGTGATTGTACAGTTTAGTTGAGACTGAAGCCTACCAGCTGATTTTTCTGTTTGCTCGTTAGAGAAAAATAACAAACCCTATAATTCACTGGAGTAAACTACTCTATTTCCATAGAAATTATGTTTTTCTACAATTAGATTTTGTGCACTCACTTAGCTCAGGGTGTGGGTTTCTTGTGATGGCTTTGATTACATTCCAGATGTGTGTTTCAATGCAATTTTGAAAGCCGTTATCAAGATCTCAGCAGAAGGTATTTGTGAAAGATCCTGGAGACAGGGCTATAATCCCGGCGACGTCCAGGGGCACTGTGTTGTTTTGGGTCGTTCTGTCTCGCATCCTGCCCTGTCTCTCTCGTGGGAATGCACAGGGTCCGAAGGCCATTTCCACCTCCCCTTGCACATTTGTGGGTAGCTGTAGGTGCCCAGTGCAGCCCAGTATTTCACACTGGTTCCATCAACGTAAAACATGTGGCAAGGCAAGGAGTTACGTTTCTTTTTCTGGCTTTGGATCTGAGCATGCAAACTCTTTGCAAGGTAACTCTTTAATATGTCTGCTAGGAGCTGGGGAAACTAAAATTATGGACAAAATCCAGTATGTAGTAGAGACAGGCCCTGCAACACATTATCTGAAGAACAATCACTTAACTTTCTTTGTTAAAGACAGAATTTATGAGATTCTGTTCATACTTCACTACAATCTGACCACAAGATAACATGGATTTGCAGATTGACTCAGTTGATTCATGCTCTTGTATAAATACATACAGGCACAGAAATGCATGTGTACACACAAATAAATCCTATACGTGTCAAGGTATTGTTCCTGTAAAAAGGAATGGTACAGTGAGATAGTGTTTGTGATTGTGTGGGCTAAAAAAAAGTCTGTTAAGTTGTCTCTGTAGTACGATCTGAAATAAAAGAGACATTTTTTGAGACATCAATGTAGGGATATATCAGTCTCTGCCAGCACCATGTTGCCTTCTTGCCTTTACTTTCATTTTTTTTAATAGGCAGCAGATATTTACAGCTGAATAAATTGCAAAAAAATACATATTTTCACTATGAATAGTAGACAGTTTTCAATTTGACTTGAAAAAAAAGACACAACTTTTCAGAAACTTCTCCCAGTTGCTAATGATATTGCTTTTCAGAGGACTTCAGAATGCTAATTTAAATGCCATGGGATCTTAACTTGCAGCAATATCGATATTGGTGGCTTCCTTATTCTGTTAATTTTCCTGCATTTATGTTGGCATTAGCATTGGCAGAGAGGATGAAAATGTAAACAACTTGTGCTGAGTTTATCTCATTCTTTTTTCTTTGGGAACATCATCATCATCTTGCGTTGGGGATAGGGATTTTTAACTTCTCCCTGCAGACTCAGATGTGAGTGAATTTTGTAATGAGCTGCCCTGCATGGCATGGCTTGCTCTGCATATGCTCATACACGTGCAGGGTTGAAATCTGTTGACTTAAATCACTTACAGCATAACTTTTAAGAATGTGGTAACATGCTCGTGTGATTCATTTCTGTAGCTAAGGGATGAATTAAGGTGATGATACTCTGCCAGCGTAGAAGATTTAGCCCCCTCATTCAGCTGAAAATGTAATGTTAGCCAAAACTGATAGTAAGGTTTGAAAGGTGCATGTGTAAAGTCATGAAAAGCTCGGATTGTGTAGTGGAGCCATTAACCTGCTAAGTAAAAGCATTAATAGGTTCCCTGACAAGTGACAAAGAAAAATACGTGATTTGATAATAAATTTCTTTTAGGTATATTTATGTGCTTGTGCATGCACGGATTTTCATAAAATGCACAAGTTGAAAGTGCAGAATTGACTACCAGTAGAAAATGGTAGAAATGGTCTTGCTTGGGAGGACGTGAACTGAATTTTTACTGTTATATGCTCAGAAACAATTTGGCAGAAATATTAGCTGTCAGGGAAGGTATATGCATATAAATATAATTTTGCTTTGTCTGTGGATAGTTTATATTATTTACATTATAGAAACTACATTCCATTTAGACAGAAATGACGTGCTGTAAGGCTGATGTCACTTTCCTGGATGTGTCATGAATCTTTGAAGGGATATTGGAAGCTGACTTTCAGAGCTAGGTTTTTAAACCTAATCTTTATTTTTCTGTTTCAAGCTCTTTTGTTGCTTGTTTGATTGTTTGTTTATATTTTCTTTTATTTAACCTGTTCCTCACTACCCAGATGTTTCTTTCTGGGGAGCGCTGTAGGATAAAATGAAATCCCCCAAAACCCGAATGAGTCAATCTTGACGAAGAGTCACACTGCTGTAAATTACAGCTTAATTTGTCAACAAGCTTTCTCAACATGTGGTAGAGCCACTTAAATACTGGTTAAGCAAAATATTTGAGTATGTTACTGAATATTTTGTTTTCAAGAACAAACTTAAAACTGTCAGAAATGTCATTCATTTCTCTTTGTGATATGTTGTTAAACTTTGTAGAAGTAAATGTTTTCATAAATTCAAAAGAGGAGCTAGTCTGATAATGAAAAATAACAAAATAATAGCTTTGCTCAGAAGATGATAGCCGATGAAACCTTTTAGTTTTGCATAGTGGCTTATGGAGACTTGTGGCACTGACTAAATTGGACAAATTCCCCAGTGAACTATATGCCAAGGTGAGCTGTGCATTCCTACTGCCAAAATGAGCTCTTTAACATGAAATATGTCTTGGACTCTGGTAATGGGAAACTTCCCAAGGTTTCACACATTTCCTGATAATCTCCATGGAATCCTAACACTTACCAAATGTTTTCCTTGTTGGCAGGTGGAGTGGATACAACAGCAGGTGGTTAAAAGAAGAATAAAGAGGGATTATAAACCTGGTGGTACCCAGTCCACTTACTTCAATGATCCCAAGTGGCCAAGCATGTGGTACATGGTAAGTATGTATAGAGCCCTAACTCTGTGTGAAAATAGTGTGTTTAGAAAAAGTAAAATTTCTTAACTTTTTTATGTAACTGATGAAGATTTGTAAACTCCTTGCAAGCATTCTAAAGAATTCCCAGCCAACCTTGCAAAAGGAAATGCTTGTTAATGCATTCATTCGTGAATTCTTCCCATTGCAGGGTGCCTTGGGAATTTCTTGCTAGAGGCTAAGCTTTCAGCAATGAGAAAGGAAGGAACATAGCTGCCATCTGCGAGAGCACTGAACCCACTTGTTTTCCGTGTGTTCAATTCCCTGTCTCAAAAAACAATGTGCTACAAATTTTTTGTGCCCTGAAACACAAGAAAAAAGCCCCAAACAATATCTTTTGAATGTTATATGTGCAAGTTGTTTAGTAATGAATAATTCTGTTGAAATAAATGGATTTCTTGTGCTGCTTCCTTCTGCATGAGTTGCATGTTTTCTGAGCAAATATTTTTTTTGCCATTACAGTCACTGTTAAAGCCTGGAGTGAAAATTATTTTATTCAAGAAGTTTTTAAAAATATCCTATTTTTTCTTGTAAAGATGCAAATGAAAAGTTCATGTTCTTAGTTTAAGGCAGTGGGAAGCAACAAGTTAGGCAATTGACTCAAGCCTCATATGCCTGCATTTTGACCCTTGAAAGACTTGATGTCTTTCCGTACTGTTCTGCTGATGTAATTCTCCCTACAACTTGTTTTCTCAGTAGATCACCTATGTATCTGAGAATAGGGCACTCAGAAGGTTTATGACCTGGTCGCTTGAACTGCTTCAGACAGAGAGGAAAATATGTCTTTTGGGAAAATGTAAAATCATTTTCCTGTAAGTAGACATTATCTTTTCAGGTGTCTGGTTAATTCCAATGAGCTAGCTCAGTATTTCATATGAATAAAAAAAGATTGTTCTAACACAGCTTTTTTTTTTTTTTTTCTCCAGTTGTTATAATTATTTCATTTTGGCTTGTAATTCATGCAGTAGCATACACCGAAAAACAAAAATTTAATATGCCTGCAGTAATTCCCAACAATAACAAGTCAGCTCAGACATTCAGAAATCCTTGTCTCAAGTATGTAGCAAACAAGCCTGTCATCAATTAGCAGGTCTAGTAGATTGGCTATTTATTTCCAGAATTACTGTACTTGAATAAGAGACAAAGTAATATCTTGCTTCCAAAGTTCCTCCCATATTTGTTAAATGGGCCCTTCTAAATTTAGAAGGTAACTAGTAACCCTTTTCTTTTCCCATGAAAAAATGGCTCCATCTTACTTGTTTTGACCTGCTTTTTTGAGGTAGTAACTCACCTCATACACTAGAAATCTATTTCATTTATGTTTTATTGCAGTATTGCATTGATATGGATAAGGGAGTTGGAACTCTGAAACCTTGAAAACAGCTTTTACTGAAAATGTAATGCTTTTCAGAAGCTGTTTGCAAAAGCTGGATTATTTTGGGTCCTGGGATCATGTCGGGGCTTTTTTCCCAGTCAATTGAAGTGTGTATATTTGTCTTTCTCCTCTAATATGTATATTTACTCAGTCCGCCTATCCTACAGATATGTGCGTAAGGTGTCAGACAGTCCAATAAATACCAGTATTTTGTGAGACTGTGGCCTGTCAGCTTGTAAATGCATTTTTAAATTTTTATTTCAGCATTTTAATTCAAACTGAAACATAATAGTGATTTGTGCTTGCTTTCTGCTCTTATTGCTATAAACTTTCAGATTTATATTGGAATTAAAGAAAAAAGAGATCAAATTTCAATAGAAAAATACTGGTAAAACAAAAGTGCAAAAGTGATAAAACCTACTAACTTGGTTTACAGTAACTTGTGCAAATCATCTTTTGTCCCCTTTGGTCACCATGGCTTTTTGGTGGGATTACATTGTTAACTTTTTTTTTTTTAATTGACACTAGAAGCTTATAACAGTTCTTATAATTTTGTTTAGGAAGGTAACAGTCTGCTATTTGTTTGGGAAGGTTTGCCTAGCCACATTGCTTCATTGTAAACTTAATATGGGAAGCACTTTAGGGCAACGAGTGGACTTTGATGTTTGTCTTGTACCACTTTCAGAGTATTTCCAATAATACACCCGTAGGGGAAAGTCCCCATTTGCAGATGCTCTGGGGAGGGATTGCTCCTGCAACTGCATTTGCCTCTGCTGAATAGCTCTGCATATTTGTTGTGCTTTTAGTTCTGGGACTGGATGGCATCGTGTTGAGAGCCATCAGTGAAGTATTAGGGAGTAAACAAATTCGAGAGAGGGAGGATCTAAAAAATGTGTGATTAAGTTGATTTCAGGATAGACGGGCGTCATTATAGATATCCTCAAGTGACTTTATTTGTGATTGTAGCTATAGCTACTTTTGTTAATCTGATTTATCTTTAGAGGGTGGAGGGAAGAAGCAGGAATTCCAGATTAGTTAATGTTTTCAGTCATTGCTCTGTCAGAATGAGGTTTTTAGGTTGCTGGCTGCAAACTTGTTGTTGAGAAAGTTATAAAATATTACCATGTACAGGTTTGCATTTTGATTAATAATTAACTTAGTTGTGGGTTAACATTGATACCTTTGGCCGTTGAACTGGTCTAATCACTAACAGGGTTGTAAATGTAGTTCAGATGTGTTGACACAAGACCTTTTATTCGAAGACTTTGTCAAACAAAATCAATGATTGATGCTTTTCTCCCCCATCCTTTTTCTTCACAAAATGGCCTTTTATAATTGTAATAGTCCTGAAGAAATAATATGTTTTGTTTGTGTGATGTCCGTGACAAGAAGTTATTAGGGAGATTCAGAAATTCTCAAAGGTTAAGGGCATTTCTTAAGATCTGTTCCATCACCAAGTTAAAAATTCTTTTATTCTATATTTTTCTTCTCTTGACTGTAAACACAGTTCCTAGAAAGAGTAGAGAGATGAGGAATTTGTTGTACTCCTGGGCAGAATATACAAGATATTTAGCATTTTACGCTTTTGTGGAAGCTGAAGGTTTTAGAGACACTAATCACCTATATGCTTGTGCTGTCTGTTGATAAATTTTTGCTTCTCGTGGCTTGTAATACCTAGAAAAAGGTGATCAAACTTAGAAAAAAGAAAAAAAAAGCTTTATCATAACCTCTCATTTTGAGATGTCTGTGTTTAACAGTGACATAGGATCCTTTTTCTTTTTTTTTTTTAGATTAACTTACACATGAAAGTTCCTGTGAGAGTCACTATTCAAGTTTGAGTCAAAACTAACCTACAGAATTGGTCCCAACTTGCTTAGAATGAATTGCTATCAAAGAAATAATGTCAAAGCGGATGAAACTCCTTAGTTAACATCCTAGTTAACATCCTTTTCCAAGCTTAGAGAGCTCTTAGAGAACTCCACTCCTAGAGAACTCTTAGTTCAGTATGTGGTCCCTGATCTCGGCTAGCTACATATCATTATGTCATACCTAACACATTCCTCCTTGCTCACTGGTGTTCTTTTTGCACAAGATATTCCTTTTTTGCCAATAATTGCATGAAATTTATACAATCTGTATGCAAAACTGAAAGAGGTCAAAGTCAACTCTAACATCCTACTGCTCTGAGAAACTGTTTTACTTTACTTGCCATTATAACAAACAGTGTATTTGTGCCTAACTGCTTTTACTCTTCCCGCCAGTTTCCTCATTTTAGTTTTGTGTGGGAAAATGGTTATAAAAAATGGAGAAGATGAATACAAAAAATTAAAAAACATCTGAAAAGATGCAGTCAATATAACTTTGGCTAGCTTATGTCACTTAAGTCACTAGATTCCAGACACTGGACTCTCCTTGCTGTCAGTTTTGCTTCCAAATTCAGAAAAAAATGTTAGTTGCCAACTGAAACTGGAGATACATGGGCAACCTAGTGCTTCATTCTGCACCCATAATCAGCTCTGCTGTTGCACTAGGCTGCACTGCAAAATTTTGTAAAATAGAATGTAGCTGCAAGAAATTGATGTAAGTACGGTTTATTTTTTAACTGTTGTTGTACTGCAAAGGCACTGCTCTGTCTTTGAAGTCAGTTTGGACAGGAGCAAGTCTTTTCCAACACTGATCAAGGATAATGCTCCCAGTACTATTATCAGCCCTTATGTGACTGTTCATAATTGCTGGCGCTAACAGGCCTTTCTAATCTGGAGCAGTTTCCATAGTCCCTGCTCTTACCAGCTTCTTCCCATTCTGCTTGGCGCAGCTGGTGCTGGGCTGAAATTGAGTGTGCACTAAGATATTTTTTGTTGGGTTGAGGTTTTGCCAGAGAAGCTGGCAAAGATGTTTTGTGAAGTGAGGTTCTCTGAAAGGAGAGGCATTGTTCTGCTAGAGTACATAAGAATAACTGTGATCGTTAAAGTTTATAAGTGAAGTGTTTGCATACCACTATGTCACAGGAGAAGACAATCTGTAACCAGGGGTTATTCTTTATAGCACTGTCAGAGAAAACAAGGGGAAAGGTAGAACTTCCACTGTAGTAAACCACCGCAGCACAATGGTATTCCTCTGAGAAACTACAGCGTAGAGTAACAGAGCTACCCGGAAAAAACATGACAGCTTTAACAATGGTGTTATGCTCAAAGAGAAGCTACCCAGCATATGTGGTGGGGTTCATTCCAAAAATTTATGTATGTGACCCTTGCCTAAGAAACTGGGGAAATATCTGATAGTATCACTAAGGTTATAAACCACAGCAAGAATTCGAACAAGAGAGAACTTAACTGTCAGCTTCTCATGAAGAAAATGAGACAAATGAGTCGCTTTCATAAGCTGCCTGGAATGGAGGAAGAAGAAGCTCCACCTGTTACATTGCCAAATCAAAGAAAAAAAAATTTCCACTGGCACTGCTAAGTATATACCAAATTACATTAACCATAATCCAAAACTTCATAGGAGTAAAATTTTACTCTACATATATCTACAGTAGTCAGCTAACCATTTTTTTTTCTCAGACCCTTTTCAGATCTCTATTTTTGCTGTTGATCTCTCCAAATTAAGTTATTCCATTTTTAAAGATACTCTTCTGTGAAACTCTTTCTCAGCTTTTACTGTTTCCTGTACCCCATTTACTTCCCATTATTCTTTCTTTGTACACATAAACTGTACTTGGAAGAGCAGGTGAAAGACAAAGTGCATTTGGGAGACTGGACTAAATGCAAAAGACTTCACAGTCTTTTGTTTGAAACCAAGAAGAAGGGCTTTTGTAAAAATAATTGTACCTCCTTTACAATAGAACATACAGGACTATAAGAAAATGCAATTTATGCAGTATTTTTTAAAAAAAGAAAAGCATATACACTTGGGTTTCTGAAAAAGTAACTTTTTCTTAACAAAATTTCTAAAAAGATTTTCTAATAGAAACCTATAAACCCAATCAAAGATACAGTTCCTGGCTCTCTGTGGCTGCTCGTATTTTGATTTAACTCTGTGGACTTTCTGAAGTACATTTTTGATTTCCAGAGCTGGGCTGAAAGGACAATCATCAGATGAGCCAACTTTTGCTGTGAATGAATAACTGGTAAACAAATGGAGACAGTGAATGCTCACCTGCCCAGGTATCTAGCCCCAAAAGGGGTTTATGAGGCAGCATCGAGGCTTGAACTGGGTGTTGATCAACACAATGAGTTGGCAAACATATGGAGAGTGAGTCAGTAAAATATTATAGGGAATCCAAGGTGAAACAGGATTATAGCCATGTCAAGAGAGCAGGATAAAAGCAGGTAACAGCCACGGTGGAAAACAGTGTTTAATAATTATTTGGTGAGTAAGCTGGATGATAGAGCTATAATATTCTTGATAATTATATCTGTAGCAAGATTGGATTGAGATTATTCGTATTTTTAGAAAGCTGTTGCTGAGAAGCTTAATTTACCAGCCAAGTATTATCATTCAGCCTCATGCCATCAGACAGATGGAATGTAACTTATATTGCAATTTAAAGTATCTCATACACACTGATAAGCTCTGAATTAGTTGCATCTAGAGCTGGCTGCTTTCTGCAATTCAGATGCAACCAAAATCCAGAGAAAGTCCCTTCAATTTTCACTTTCAGTAAGAACTGTGAAGTCAGCATTGCCTTGAAATTTTATGACAAACCAGGGAACCCAGCTGACTTTGTGTCTTCAAGAAACTCCTCCAGTACCGTACATCGGCAAGGGATCTCTCGTGCTCTCCTGATGCATTTCTGAGCTACCAGCTGAACTATAACCACCTGCCTGGAGGGACCAGCAGTCCTGCTCTGTCACTGTGCAGTGGACTTTGGAAGGCAGCCAGGACAAGGCTAATAAGCCTTTTATCAGCAGTGAGTAATGTGAGCATCCCCAAGGTCCTGTAGCTATTAAATAAGGTGGAGGGTAAAAGTTAGATGGTCCAATTGCCTCCCTGGCGCTGCTGATGAGATCTGTGAAGAGCTGGCTTATCTTATAGCTCCCTCCCAACTCCGAGTGTGAGAGGCAGCATGGAGAAAAGGATCTTACAGCTCTAGCCTGGTCCTTAATGAGGTCAGGTAAGGAGAGTGGGACTGTCTGACAACGCAGAAGACAACAAAGAAACTAGTAACAGTTGCCTGATCACACGGGCTGGAGAGAAATGGAGAGAGAAGGAGGGGGCATGCTGGGTCCAAATGCAGGTCGGGGTGTGTAGGAAGCAGGATTCGGGGACAGAGTTTCTCATGCCATGTTAGTCTCACTACACTGCATACACATCACCTTCTTTTACCACCTCGTAATTGGCTGCTGAAGTAAACACTCTTTTTTTCACTGTCCTCCAAAGAATCATCCTCTCTTTCCTTTTGTGCAGTGAAAGCCAAGGTGGAATGGCATATTAGTGTTTTGGCATATCTTGTAGCTTGGTTTGGTTGCTGTATTTTTCATTGCCTGGAATGATTGCGCTCTTAGTTTTTTAGAAAGTTATGACAGCAATCTGTGACCAGCCTCAGTGGAAGTTTTTCTTTGAAGAACACTGCATTTCTTCAAACACTGTCTTTACCTTGTTTTTGGTATCGTTTCCTACTGAAAGTGTGAATAAAATAGGTAAAGGGATTGCCAAGTATGATTGCCATTGAACTGATATTGTATTGCTTTTTTCACATAAACTCCACAAACATCTGGAACCTCAAAATGACTAGAAACACACAGCCAGAGTACACACAAGAGTTGATACTGAAATTTGCATGTCTTGTAGTCTGGTTGCTAAAGACAGAACTGGTGTGATGTTTCCAGTTTGTTCTCTCGAGCAGCCAACTCGTAGTCTATGAGAGTTACATAAATTTCTGCTACTAAAAATAGGAGCTCTATTACTGCTCAGTCAAGGAGCAAAAATTAGTTGTGCGCTTTTAAAGAAAATTTCTTAACCATTCTGTTCCCAAGAGAGTTGGATCTATATGGTGTCCTTTACAAATGGTAGATTGGAGAACCACTATTTAGCTCTAACTTATTAGGTCTCGTGGCATTCTCTAAATGTGATTCTGGCTGTATTTTGATGAATATAAATACTGTGAGACTTAGGATGCCTTGAGAATGAGGGCATCAGAGATCCAACTTCAGTTTTTACATCTGTACTCTGACGTATTCTTGCATGTATCAACTGAACAAATGCCAATGTTCTCTGAGTGTGCTCAGAGACTAAAATTAAAGTGTGACGAAAATTAAAAGTAAGAAGAGAACATTAATCTTTGCTCTCCCGAAAGCTCTCTTTTCAACCACATAAAATAATAATCATAAAAAAAAGGGAATATTCACCGTGAGGAGGGAGCCTTTCAGTAAAACTGTGTTCTGGATCACTTTACAGAATGCAGGACATCCTGGGTGTTACTTACAGCTACTTCTAATGTCATGAGATCTCTGCTGGGAGTTAAAACTGCTGTTCAAGCTCTATGAAGAGGATTTCCGTCTAGCCAAATGAGAAAAATGCAGCAGAGAAGACTTTAAGTATATCAAGCTCCACCAATGCCGTCTTGGAGATGAGCTCAGCAAGTGTTTGTGCATATGTTTAGGAAGGGTCCCCAGTGGCTTTTAAATGCAAATTTAATGGAAGTTAGCCTAAATGAGTAAAGTGATAGTTTTTAACTCAGACACTGAGTAAGGGAGAGACTGTTACCATGAGACCCCATGTCTTCTCATACATAGGTAGGCGTTTTTTGAAAAATACACCAATCCTAATTTGAGAAACAAGGCAGGCAACATCTGCTTGACCTTTTCCTATGGAGAGGGAACTTAAATACTAATTGTTTCAAAGTGAGTTCATTTCCAACATACAGCTCAAATGCATGGTGGTCAAAGGGAGGAGTAAAGAAAGACAGTCTCAAGAGAAGCAAGTGTGGATGTTTTACAGGGTAGATACCACTTTTGTCTTACCCGTTTTATTGCATTATAACCCACGAAGCCATGAGTAGCATGCCATTTAAGTGTATAATTGAACTATGTTTATTCATTTTTATGTGGATTCCTAACTGAATAAGCCAGTTGCTTTGTTTTCAAAACAGTTCTGAACTACATTAAATCCAAATAGTAAGTGCAGGAGGCTAAGGAGAAGAAAACATAAATATAAATGAGAGACTAAACATTAAGCATAGAGTGGTGTTTTCCTGTTGGATGTCTTTAGAGCAAGACAGTTTGTTAATAAACAGTAAGTTACTACTTGGTTGATAGCGTTTTGCTTTTTGTGAATATCAGCTTCTGTCTACAAGATTACATCTGGGAGCCAGAAAACCAGTTCAGAAAAAAATAAAGACAAGTTTAAGCAAAGAGGGGTTGAATAATTTTTCTCTTTGTTCAACTTCCATGTACTCCTCCACCCCCAGGTTTAATGTACAATCAGGAGCAGACTTTTTTCCTTGTAAGACTTCTGGTCTGGCTGCAAGCAGGATATTGAGGAAACTTTGTTATCTGTGAGCTTTCAGAAGAGTGTTTCAATAAATAGCCCAGCTTCTCATGTGCTATGTGCAATCCCAACTGAAACACCTAAATGCATACATTTTTGATATACTAAAAGCCTACTGCACAAAGTAATGCAGAGAGAGGAATTAACACAGCCACCGTGTCAATTGTTTACAGCCCTTATGGCAGATAGGTAGTTGGTCTGCTTATAGGACACATGGTCCTAGAAGAGCACTCTGAATACTTTCAAAGTACCGACTTTGTAGCCTCAGAGAACTTACTCTTCACTAGATGAAACTTCCCAAGACACCTAAGACAACCTAGAGGCTTGCTGTCTTAGGCAGTAGTCTCACACGTACCACCTATGCTCTCTTCGCCCCCAGATGTTTAGTCCCATCTCTATTCCTTGCACTACTTTTGAGGACCACATGAACGGGCCCAAGAGCAGCAGCCTAGCAAGAGAACAAAGAAACCAAGGCAATGGGAGCAGGACTATCTTTTTGAAAGCAGTGAGTTGCTAGAGTAGCATAACTTCCTTGAGGATCTACATGCTCATTTTAGGATGTTTATTCTCTTCGTTTTGATTATAGTGTGTGTTTGCTACAATAGTGTGGTTTTCCTCCTTTTTAAAATGTTGTGTCTTGCAGTTCCGTTTGCACCCACTGCAGAAGTCTTGTGAACTACTACAGAAAAGGGTTAAAGTATAATGCGTCCATCTACTTCATTCATCTGCCCTTTCAAAGACTTAAAGGACTCGCCTAAACATAACATCAGCCCACTATTTATTTAATGGATAATGTTGCATGGTACTAACTAATGAGAGAGAGTAAAAATCCTAGGGATTCATGTCCATTTTCCCCACTCACATTGGATGTGCAGTCAATTTTTGCAATGTCTGGCAGCTTCTTCTTCTCTGACTTTTAAACTTTTCAAGTGTTGACCACCCCGTTTGGAGCAGTTTTGATCCCCTTTGGAACACAGGACATGCTGATAACTAGACTATGTTATACATTGTGTAAGCTATTGCTATGAAATCATTTAGAGAAGTAGTCCCATCCAAGATATTTTCAATGAAGGAATCTATGAGGGTGGCCAAAACCACTCAGCTAGCTTGGTTTGTTACTTTGCCAAGCCGTAGAAGAAGTCTTAGATTATCTCAACGTTTGAAAAACTCATGCACACACTTAACATTCATCCCACAGTCTAATAGGAAAAATAAACCTGAGGCTGAGCCGTTCATCTCTTCTTGGAAACAATATAGAAGCTGCTTAGCAGATAGAAGTTGTATGCATGTATGAAAGATTTTGGAAGATGCCGGTTATGACCCATGTTGCCTCCAGGCAGACAGTAAGCAGCAAAGATTGACTAAAATCTCCCAGTGGAGTTGCATTCTGTGGCAAAGCACAGGACAATTTACATGCTTGTATATATCATCAAATTAAAAAAGGACATCTTAAGTCGTCTTAATATTTATTTCTATGCAGTTGTGAGTAGAGCTACAATTGTCCTTGACTGAAAGAGGCAAGTTCAAATGAAAAGGGATGGAATGACAGCATTGGACAGTTTTCCCAGAGTTGGACAGTTTTCCCCCTTTTTCTATCTGTAAGAACCTTATGTTTATAGTCATGCTGCTGGTAGATGAAGTTGTTCCTTTGATTGATGTGTTGATTGTTGGAGAGAGGCAAAGAGAAAAATATAGAGCAATCAAATAAACCATTCATTGTGAATTGTAAAGTTCTCACTTAGGTTATTTTTTTGGTGCCTTTTATCTTTGATAAGTGTTTGCATCTGCAGGAGCGTAAGTCAGAGGGTGACCGGTCAACTAAGGGCAAGTAGCTAAAAAAAAATCTTTTGGCTGTTTAATAAGGAAGACAGGGAAACCTTCAATAATGACAGAGCTACTTGGAAAAGTGTTGTTGGTGTGCGCTCTGTGCAGCAGTGTACATGGGGTAACACGGTTAAATCCCACAGATCTCATTGAAATCTGTCAGCCACCTGAATGCTTTGTAGAGTAAGGATAGATTTAAGCATATGCCTATATTTAAGCTTGAGCTTGAAAGTTTTGATCTGTCAATGCCCCCCAAGCCAGCCACTTTTATTTGCTGCTAACTGGCCTGAATTTTCTGTTTAAATAAGGCTGTCATAACATTGTTATTACTGGTTAGTTGGTTTTCTGAAATGTTTTATGTGAAGGCCTAGATCCGTACAAGAATTGATCAGTGTTTCTGCAGCAAGAATCTGAAATGGCTCCTCTTTTGGATTAATGCGAAACGTTATTTATTTTACATAGCACTGAGGTTAAGAAAAACAAACCCAGCTTTCTATCTACTTTTATTACAAACCTTGAAAAAGCTTTATATTTTTCATGCAGATAGCAAAGTAGCAATATATAAGTAGCGTACACTAGTGTATTTCTGTTTTAAATTAGTGTATATTTCTGCTGAGATGTTCCCCAATTTAAAATTTCTAGGCTTTGCTTCATTAAATAGTATAAAATTATGTTTTAATAGCTTGTCACCTATTCCAAAATTTAAAGGTCAAAGGAAAAAGAAACCCTCATTTGAATGTTTCATTTCGGTTCTGTTTTGACATTGCTGCATATTTATATGTATTTATATATATATAGTGCGTGTTGTTTGCATATTTAATGGAATGTGGAAGAGAATTTTATTCACACAAGGCTTAATATTTTTGTAGCCGTATAGAATAGAGTTGTTCAGGATATGTGTGTATTTAAAGCAGCATCTAACTCTAGATTCAAATACTCCCCTAGAGTATTTGAAGGCAGTTAATGGAAAAAAAAAAGTTTATTTCTCACAAATCCTAGTAGCTATTGAGATTTATGCATAGTTCCTGAAACATAGGTGCTTTTCTCTGACAGAAACCAGCATAAGTATCTAAACTTTTCATGATTTTTTTTCGAAGATATGGATTGTTATAGTTATTTAGATTGCACAACAGTAACAACTGGAAACCTGTAATTAGAAACTCACAATTTCTAGTTGACCTGCTTTATGTTTTCAACAACACATATATATTTTAGATAAAAAGCCTTCATTTGTACACATCATTAGGAGCATTGTCTTAATGATTAGCTATTAAGAAACTTGCAGCTTGTAGTTGTGTAGTTGTCTTGCTCCATATCTACCTTGTTAGGTTGTTCTCTGCTAAGTTAAAGAAATATCCACCTTCTAAACTCTCTTCCATGTTTAGGCACTTTCATGGTGCAGTCAGGTCATCTCTTCACCTTTTCTTGGATAAAATAAATAAATCAAGCTTACTAAGAAACAAGCGAATTGTGTTTCCAGCCTCCGATTCAGGAAAAAAAAAAAAAGCATGGGGAGGACTCATTTCAGTTTCTCAGGCAGCGTTCTTCTTGAAGCATTAGACATATGGGGATATCATTCCGTGGATGGTCTCCTTACTAATTTTCAGAAGCCGATTTAATCCCTGCCTGATATCCCACTTCTTAACTAGGAAAGGATAATACATGGCTTCATAATGCATCTTCTTGAAGTTGTAGGTGACTCTCTGTCTTAAGCCTTAAATTCTTTACATCATTACTATGTTTCTGTATACTTTCTCTCTTTATGATTAGCCCATTCAGTCCCGAGTTTGTGATTTGAAACATGATTATCCCAGAAACGCACTGCTTAAATAGGTTCATCTTCACAAGTGATCCAGATCAGTCTGTCTCTTTAGCCATCATTTCCCACTGCACTAATTTTTGTGCCATCGGCATGAAGAACTCTGCAGGAGAATGCACTTTAAACTTCCCTGTGTTACAAGAACACATTGTTGCTTCTGAAGGCTTAAGACTTCATTGTAGTACGTGATTGCTAGCTTTTCCTTAGACAAGATGAGATTGACTATATCAGTTCAGGTATCTTAATGGCTTCAAAGTGCAGATGGACAGGGCGAACCCTCGGTTAACTTCCTTATGAGTGGCTGCATTATTAAGTGCTCACGGATTCATGTGCCATCTCCAATGGATCCAGAGATCTCACCATAGTGTTTTAGATAAATAAAAATATTTTAACTGCTTTAAAATTAGTCTAATGCTTTTACAGTACATAGCATAACAATGAACGTAAAAATTAGCTTAGTGAGGGAAGTTACATTTCCTAAGAATTCTCCCTTTTGCTTGAAGGTACCTTTAAGCTTTGTGTAGTATTTTTGGCACACATTCATGTTAGAACAGTATTTTCAGTTAAACAGCACAACCAATAGGCGAAACAAGACAAACATGGTAAAAAATAAAGATATTCTTACAAAATGGAGAAGTTTGGGAGTCAGAAGACCAGCCGTCAGGAATCACGGAAGAGAAGGGTGGAGATGGTGGGAATGACAAAGGGGAATGCAGGCAGTAGGAAGTGGAGCCACACGGAGGGCATCGTAGCTGAAGTGCTTAGCAAAATGTGGTGGAGGTGAGAAAAGGAGCACTGACCATGAAGTCAAGAAGTCTTTGGGTTTTTGTTTGTGTGTTGTTTCTCTTGCCATGTGTTGGTCTTAGTTTGCTTTCTCAAAGTCTGTCACCTGCTGATTTCTTGGGGAGTTCAGGAGCTATGCAAATGCTAAGGCTGTTATCATTGAGTGTTGCATTTAAAAGCTGAGACCTGGTCTGCTCACAGACTGTAAGCCTGACATATATGATTTTCTTTCCAATCCCAGTCAGATTCACTACACGTTCCAGTTTCTGGCGAAGCTAAAAGCTACCTCTGCTGGGTATTTTTTTATTCTGTCTTTCTACAGGAGTGTGTACTTCTGGTACTAATTATTTAAAATTATTTTCTTCACTCAATATACAAGATTGTACATATTCAGTTATGTTATTTGCAAAGGGGGAAGTTCTACAATAGCACTGCTATAGCCAAGATGTTCTAGCTGTCCTCTGGGGTAAGGAAATGGATTTAGTTTGGCAGCAGCTTCCAATATTCAACACATTCTCTTACTAGAAAGCTTTAAAGGCTTGGTCTATGTCTAGTTCTCAACAAAATCAGTGTTTGCAAATATATCTGTACTTTTTCAGAACCTTTCAGTTTATCTGTATTTTCTCATACAACTTGAATCCAGACTTTCTGCTGCAATTTCCTTTTAGGCTCTTTTCAGTTTTCACAGTATTTTTACATTCTGGGTCTACTTTGCAGCATTTCGTATGCTGCTGTGTCATATGCCTCTGGACTAACCTTCCTCAACATTTCAGCAAAATCTTAATATTTAATCAGCTCAGTCAAATTTCCTGAGACAGTAAGAATAACTCTCTGATACTTTTGTGTCCTCTGGAAAAGTTTTTGTTTTGTTCTTAAAAAAAAAATCTTCTCTTTTATTCCCTCTTCTTTCCTAGGCCTCCCTAGATTTCTGCTGGCTAGGTCTCTCATTTCTGCCAGATGATCTCATCTACAAAATATAACTAGCCACTCCCTCTAGTGGTTTGGCCTTATCTTCCCAGGTTTCTCCTATAATAGAGTGGAGCTTGTATTCACCAACCATAGTAAGCTCAGATGGTGAAAAGCCCACTGGTGCCTAGGGTACTTACTTCCCTATAGGCAAACAAAAATCTTAGTCTGATCCTGTGTTGTTAATGAATTTTCACAGCATGCATTTCAGTGTTAGATTAGATATTTTCTGTACAGCTGTCTGTGTAGGGTATGAAATGAATTTTATACTTCTTTCCCAAAAGAATAGTTTCATGATCATATAGCTTGCCCTCTGGCAAGCTATAATCTCTTCTGACATACCAAACGAGGGAAATAATAGGACCTTGGGTTCAATATCCTGATGTCTCATTATGGTTCTTAGGGGACAGGCTTGTAGATATTCACTAGATGTTTATTACTGAAGTAAAGGTGCTGCAAACAGTTCCAGTCTTAAGAAAGCCCACAGGAAAATGAGAAAAAAAAACTCCTGCCCTGTTACTAGCAGTGTTATTTGAGATTATATTTATATTCTGAGCTGTATGTTCCCTGTTTCTGCAACCTTTTTTATCCCTTGGGGAAGGGTAGGGACATGGATCTTTCCTGCAGCCTCCTGAGGGAGTCCTGCATCCCCCATCCCTCACCCTTGTGGCCCCTCTCTTCCTTCTCCCCTAGGACTCCCCACCACTAATCCCAGATACCAACAAGCTCTAACTTCATAGATCACAGGGACCTGGCCATAACATAAAATAGAGACAGAAGGACAGAACTGGTGCAGAACTGGTGCAGAACTGGTCCTTCAATGTGACATAGTCATATTCACAGCCAATGTCTCCTCATCTACTTCCTCCAAAGTCTTCACTTCCACACAAATTTAAGACACTCTTAGGAAATAAATAAAAAAGGCTTCGTATTCCCCTCCAAAACAGCTTGCCTCCAACATCACTTCAACAAAATATGCTCCTTGAACATCATCCTTTTCTCTGCAAAACAAAACAAGGCAAGGAAGAGAGTTTTTGTAAGTGGCAGGCTCCTCCCATTCCCTAGGAAAGTTAATGATTAATTTGAGCCATCTGTTTAGGGCCTTCTCACACTGTGTTTAGTTTAATTCTGTCACATATGTTCATATAAAGTCTAAATAAAACCATCTCCAACTCCCATACTTCTTAACAACTTTATACAGAAGTAATTTTCTTTGACTTGAAAACAGCTTAAAAATAAAATTGTGAAGAGCGTGTCTTTTATGGCATAGATAGAATCTCTAGAAGGTCATGAAAACTGTTCTAAAGCAAGACATATCATCTGCTTAATTGTTATTTTAGGAATAACCAAAATACCAGGTCCAGTCTTGCTTAGGCTTAGTAGGTAACTGCAAGCTGCTTGGGAGGTTATTTTTTCTTCTTTTGTCTTGGTTAAAAGATTAGAGATTCTGAATCTTTTTATCAAGATTTGTCACTGGAAGCAGCTAATAATAAGACCAGAAATATCTTAGTAAGTGGCTAAAAGGTCCTTCGTAATTATCCAAAGTTAACTTTCTTTTACTTTTGTTTATTTTGTATTGCTGCCATTTACCATTTGTTCCATCCTCACCAAATCATGCTGAATAATCAGTATGTAAAAGTAATACAGACATTTCTAAACATCTAATGCCCTTCAGGCTTTTAGCAGCTTATTCTGTACTCACAAATCTAGAAATGAGGCTGAGGAACTCATTGTGGTTCTTAAGGACAAGAACCCCCAGAAACAGAGAAAACAGAATTCAACTCGGATGCTGATACTGTCTTCGAATCGTGCTTTTAAAATATAATAAGAAGAAATTTATATCACTGCAATGATGTGTAAAATCTGTCACTATGTTTGAGACCTCTCAGGTAATAAAAGAAGTGAAGGAGTTAAGGAGATTAGTATCACCAGCCTGAAGCATTCAAAACACACAAGACATGCCCCAAATATACTCTTGGATGTGTATTTAAAATCAACAGCTTAAAAAAAAAAACCTAACCCTCTTCATTTACATAGCTTTTGTGCTCTGAGATTATAGTATTCGTATTTTCATAAACCTTCTCTACAGCCAAGAGGAAGGAAGAAAAGAAAATTAAAAATATAAGTATTCAGAGTCTTCAACAGTCATACAATCATATGGACTCCATGAACTGATGCTTTAAAATGTAAAAATAAAGCATCTTGGGACTTTCTGTGAAAATGTCCTATTTTCTTTCTTTTTTGGGGACTTAGAGGAGGTCAAATAAAAATATGAGGCATAGGCCACAACAAAAAGCAGAATGGAAAGAATTGTCTCTCTGAGGAATTATTCATCCTTCGTGAATACTACATCCCGGGGGCTGAGGCCGTGCTGCTGAGGCCAGGGAGCAGCTGTTCTGCTCACATACTCCTTCTAATTAATAAAAGAGTTTCTGTTCTTATTTTTTTTTCTTCATTTTTCTTATTTTTAGATGAGACTTCAAACAGGTAAAAGTACATTGGCTTTTGATCCATTTTCAGGCCTTTTCTGACTAAGACAAGTAGACTATTTATATAGTAGCAATATGAGTAATAATAGTAGCACCAGTTGCTGTAGAGGTATCTTGAGGTAAAACAGCCAGGAGAGATCCAGTTCCATGCACATGTCTCTCCTTCCTGCATTACTCAGAAGTAGCTACATGTCGCAGAAATTGTTCTTTTTCCTTCCTTCTCCCTGCTTTACTGATTCCACAAGATGTGCTGCCTCAGGTTTCCATGCTTTTCTCAAAACTTCCCTAGCAGAAATCTGCCCATATATTGACATACACTTCACAATAGGAGAACACTAATTTAAGGATATGCGAAGTGCATCAGGTCTGTGATGTGCTGCTCGTATGAGTGATTTGTGCTTCCAAAATAAACTGGACTCATTCTGGATGCTTTAAAACAATTTCTTCTCTTTTTTTTTTAATCCTTTTCATACATGTATTTTCACACTTTGAGATGATGTGGTGGAGCTTTTGGAGTTTTTGTGATTGCTACTTTGGACATTTGCCACTAAGTGATGACATGCCAAATGACCATGAGGAGTTTTTCATGCTCCAGATTTTCATCTTTGCCTTAAAGGCCGAGTCTCTGTTGTAACTTCCACATGGGAGGGAATTAGATCTAAAGGTGCATGCCCTAGCAGAGTCGCAAGTCACATCCCCCGTGGGATGCAGAGGTGAGACTAAAGGCACATGGTCTCTGTGCTAGCAGATGGGAGCAAATCTCCTACTGCCTGCAGACCTGGACAGGGAGGTGTTTCCTACTGCTATAGGGGCTGAAATATCCTTAAACTGGCTGCCTTTGGAACATATAGGTCCTGCCTGGACTAACTCAGTTTAAGCCAACCCACAGCTTACAGGAAGACAAGCAGTCTTAACTTTAAAAAGTGCCAGTGGTGGAAAAGTGATGGAATTGTCTTGAATGTGAATGCAATGTATTATGAATTACTCTATTTTTGGAAAGACTAGAAATTTAGTCACAGTATTAGACTAAGAGTTATGAGCTCCTTACTTTTCACTGCAGAAAAATGTGTATGTAGTCCTGCAAATTTTTCTTGTCTCAGTATAGCCATTAGATATTCCTGTGCAAAAGAAAGTCCTTTTATATTGATTTCCTGTTCCCCTTCCTTGTTTAAACAGGCATAAAATAATGTATATCTGTGATTGTTCCTATTGGCCTCTAAGTATTTTTTGTTGTTGTTGTTAACTTAAAGAATCAATAAAGCTTAAGAACCAAATTCATCTCTGAAGTAAATTAACTAAACCCTCTGGAGTTGTATGAGCAATGAATTTGGTGTTAAATAATTAATACGGTATACTTTTGAAATATATCTCCTGATACAGATACAGATAAAAAAAAATAGCAATTCAGTAAAGCATGACTCCATAAGTCAGGTGCTATTTAATGCAAAACATCTTGTGTTTGAGATGAATCAGACTTTCCATTATCTGCCTGCTCCTGGTAGGTGTTTAAAATATGTGCAGCATTAATCTAGACTTTTTTGAAGGTGAACCTGAGAGGAAAATCCTTTGCTATGCGGCTAGATTATCATATACTAAATATTAGGTTATATCTAAGAAAAAGAAAAATACTTTCTTTTCCTTCCTAAAATCTTTTTTTCACCTTCTCCTACTTGCTATGAAACAATAAAAATTGATAGAAATACTTTTAAAATAAAGCTATTCTAATAAAGAGTCGCTCAGAACTTCTTTCAACTCAGAACATCTTTCAGTTCCTTATCAAAACATGACTTCAGTTATCAGGTTATTATTTTTCAAAACATATTTTCATGATTTCTATTACACTGTATGAACCATTTTAAAGAGGAGTCTGCATTCCCCACTCCTGATCACCTCCCTGCTTACCTGTTTAATTCTAATTTAAAATTGGATCCCATCAAAAACATTAAAGAGATTATTTCTCTTTTTTTAGCAGACAGAGAAAAACTGCCAAGTTTTTGCTTAGAGCACTGCACGAAACCATATGACGGAAAGCTGAACGTAACATCAGGATGTGTTCTCTGCTAAAGCTAAAAGCTTCTAAACTTTGCTGCCTGTGCATTTGCCCAGACTGGCTGAGAAAGCCAAACACCTCACGTCATTACATCCCTTCACAGAGCAGGAAGATGCTCTCTTTCCTTCTGATAGCTCCACAAAGAGCCCCCACCCATTCCCTGGCCCTTCCTGCCCCTCTTCTCACTGCTCATGTTGATCAGGTCCTCGCACAGGCTCTTGACTGTCCTTGTTCCTCTTTGTACCACATCTCTGCCCTATCCCTGCTCATGGCCTTGTATCTGATAAACCCTCTCATGGGAAGTGGGACTCTAACCTGCATGGCTCACCTCTGTCTGTGCCAAGGACCTTTTAGGTATCAGGCTAATTGAACCAGAGGGATTTTCTCTATTAATACTCCAGGAGTCTCTTTTCCAATCTCTGGACTAGTATTCAGAGATTTCCTGGTGCCAGAAGCATATGTAATGTTTCACCAGATCGGACTCAAGAGCTGCCAGCTCACATAATTGATCTTTAGAATTTGGTCGTTCTGATTATTATCACAGAATCACAGAGTGGTTGAGGTTGGAAGGGACCTCTAGTGATCATCTAGCCCAAGCTCTCCCTGCTCCAGCAGGGTCACCTAGAGCACAGGGCACAGGGCGGCATCCAGGCGGGTTTGAAGATCTCCAGAGAAGGAGACTCCACAGCCTCTCTGGGCAGCCTGTTCCAGGGCTCTGTCACCCTCACAGGAAAGTTCTTCCTCACACGGAGATGGAACTTCCTGTGTTTCAACTCATACCCATCACCCCTTGTCCTGTCACTGACCACCACCAAGGAGAGTTTGGCCCCATCCTCCCTACATTCTTTTTCTTCTATTACTCTTTTTAGAAAATCTTGCATTTCCCTGTGTACTTAGATGTTGACAATATATTCAACTACTGCTAATTCAAAATCTCAGTAAACCAATGCTATGTTTCTCATGAAGACTTACACAGGACATGATGGGCAGTTTCTGAGAGGCTGTATGACACAGCATTAGAAATTTGGGTTTCTAATCTGCTCTGAGAGTCTGTATATCAAGATCAACAGGGGTTATGAACTCCTGTCCCTGCTGTATTCTTACAGGCTATCAAGTATTGCAAAAGACAGACAGAACTTTGCAGTCATCTTTATTTTAATTTGACTTTTCCCTCTGGAATTAAAAAAGTCTATTAATACCATTTCTGATTTCTCAGTCCAGCAGTTCAGCTTTGTTATTGATCCCTAATTGGATACATCAAGCCTAAGACCATCAAAATTAGTGCATCAGACAAAGAACATGAAATAATGTTAGTGTTAACAATAAATAATGTTAGATAGTGCCAGTATGCTATTTTTAGAGAGAATTTCACAAAATAGCTAAAAGGAGCCAGACGCATGTCTGACATTGAGAGTGCACTGCAGATAATTGGAATGTAATACATCAAAAAAGAAGGCCTTTTTTAATGTAGTGTCTGCTTTTTAATTGCAAGGGTGGAATTACAGACATCCAGGTGATTCTTTTGGACTTTTACCTTTATAAGACTTGCATTTCAAGTCTGAGAAACGTTCTGGATCTGAATTTTCCTCACTATACCCCTCTTCCTTCCTAATTGTCCTCCACTTGTCTCCTATCCCTGCAGACAGTTCCTTTTAAACACTGTGGAATCATTAACATTTTCCAATTAAACAGTCCAAAGAAGAATATAATCCTTTAACTGTCTTTTAAAAACCTAAATTAAATTTCTCCATGTTACTGGGTGAGGGGTTATTTATTCCTTTTGATGGTATCTTCCAGGTGATAGATGAAAATGATGTGTGTTGAAATGGGTTGGCTTGCTGCAATTGTCTTGTGGTGGTACCAATGCAGGAAATCTCTGAATTACTTAATCTGCTGAAAGAGGGGGAAAATTCTATAGATTAGCCTAGTTTATGCTATTGCCTAAAATAAAATTCAAAAACAACAGTTCAAAGATAAATAGATATAATCAAAGCCTCCCAACTCTACAGCCTGTGTGCATTAATATGAAAGATTGTTTTTATTTGTGGAAGAGAGGACAGGAAAACTATTGAAAATTATTCTAATAATTAAGTCCTTGACTATTCATGCATAATCCAGTCAATTTAAATCACATGATTTTTATTATCATGACATGTCTTCATATTTGTCATTTGGGTAACACTGTAAATCTAAGCATTTCCTCCAAATTGACTAAAAATGCCCTCTGCTAAGTAGTTGACAATATAATTTGGACAGATGTTTAGGAAGTAGCATATGGTTAATGAAAAATAATAAAATGCAACTCAGTAGTGGAAAATTTCTTATAAAAAATATTTTGAAGAAAAAGAATGGAATAGAGTTATAAATGGCATTTAGATGGTGTTTCATATGGAACGGCACATCTACACCCTATTATATAGTATTTGAAAAGTAATTGCACTCTAAGGTTTGCGTTGTTCTTGATTAAAGTCACATCTTCTGACTGCTTTGAGAGCAGTGTGCACAACTGGATTAAGCTGGATAAGATCACATACTAACCTGCAGAGGAAGGTATAATTTGTGGTGAAAATGGAGGGATCTCAGATCAGATGTTGAAGGAAATAAAGCTTAAAATTAACTGCTAAAAAGCCAGCAAAGGAAGAGAAAATGAGAGTTTGAGAACAGGACTTGAAGACCATGATTAAAAATAAGTGACAGAGAAGGAAGGAAAGTAAAGAACAGAAGTGAAGAGAAAACAAAAATGCTATTTCTAGTAGGAAATGAGGGTAAATGGATTATTGTAGCAATGTGAACTGAACTTTTTGTCTGTTTCACATGTGCGACTGTGGCATTTGTTGTGCAGTGGGCAAGTCTCATGGATGATCATAAAACCGGCAGTACAAGCATTTCCTTGCAAGATACAAAACAAAAAGTTTAAGCCTGACCTGTACATTCTTTGGAGTTGGTCGCTAAAGTCCTTCAAATGTCTTTGACTGTGAAAACACACACACACCCACGCATTCGTATATATATTGATACGGAAGTTCATAGAGATACACACGCAGAGAAAAAGAATGAAAGGGACCGTATACTATGTACATGTATATATCTAGCCTAAGAGTCACAGAATCATAGAACACTTAAGGTTGGAAGGGACCTCTAGAGGTCATCTAGTCCAACCCCCTGCACATGCAGGGACACCTAGAGCACGTGGCACAGGACTGCATCCAAGCGGGTTTGGAAGATCTCCAGAGAAGGAGACTCCACAACCTCTCTGGGTAGCCTGTCCCAGTGCTCTGTCACCCTCACTGTTAAGAATTTTTTCCTTAAGTTCCTGTGGAACTTTTGGTGCTTCAGTTTGTGGCCATTACGTCTAGTCCTGTCTGTGGTCACCACTGAAAAGAGACCAGCACCATCTTATTCACTCCCTCCCTTGAGGTACTCATAGACACTGATCAGATCCTCTCTCAGCCTTCTCTTCTCCAGGCTGAACAGGCCCAGCTCCCTCAGTCTCTCCTCATAGGGCAGATGTTCCAGGCCCCTGATCATCCTTGTGGCCCTGCGCTGGACTCCCTCCAGCAGCTCCACATCCCGTAGCAGCACTTAAATTCTTTGGTTTGTCTATGAAAGTACAGGAATGTGAGTGGGAGTAAAAGGAAATGTATAATTTGATAATAAGCTTGATGCCACTGAGATTTTCGCCAACTACGACTAACGGTGCCTTCCGAGCGCTCATGTTCCGGAGGAGAGGGATGGAGTAAAGGGAGGCCGCAGGGCGCTGCGTGGAGCGGTTCGCGCGGCGAGCAGGGGTGGGGCTCCAGGCTGTGGCGCCGAGGCCAGCGCCGAGCTGCTCGCACAGCCGCTGTTGCTACGCTACAAGTTTCAAGTATTTCTTTATTGTTTTCTTTTTTTCTTTTTGTCATTTCTTTCTTCTCCCTGCCCTTAGCCCCTCTTTTGCCTCTTGCTCTGGCTGAGACTAGAGGAGCTGGAGAGAAGTGGTGCTGGTGAGGGGCTGGTTGGACCCCCTTCATGGGGTCGGCTTTGCCTCTGGGTCAGGGAGTTGCTAATGGGGCATACGAATACTCAAAGGAACGTGTCTCATTGCCATGGCAAGCCAGATTTCGTCATACGAGCTGGGTGCATTCATGTCAGGGAAGCGGCTTTCAATTTTAATGTACCCTAAACTTTCTTTCTCTCCTACGCCCTGCCTGTCTGCTTGGAAAGTTGTACTCCAGGCTGCTCACAATGCAGCTATCCACAATTCATCAGGCACCTCAAGCTGCAAGTTTTTCAGAGGGCTGTTTTGGTTACAGGTTCTTAACTGCTGCTCATCTCCTGCTGATATTGCACAAAACCTGCCAAAAGCCTTCTTTTGTAGATAGAAATGAATCTGGATTAGTTTCCAGACATTCTGTCAAGAAATTATACAGCACATAAGCTCCAAAAAGCAGGTTTTGTTTCCATGGTCGTTTCAGTGCAGGCATTTGTCTACTTTTATCCACATATGGTTGGCTTTTCAGAAAAAAATTCAAATAATTCAAATGCACATTTCAAATGAGAATGCTTAACAGTCAGGAAGAGTTGCTTTATTTTACTCAGGGCTTCTAGTGGTTCAATGTGGCTGTACACTTTGCTTTTGTGTTGCTTAACATCAAGAGTAATCTGAGAGAGAAATAGGTAGGCTTAGCAATTTTCACTTAATTTAGCATTTTTTTTTAATTATGTGTATAGTCTTAAATGTAGATGTTGATCTTGGTATGGGTGGGATGCGAATTGATATGCTCATCTGCTAATTTAAATGGTAATGTTAATGTGAATAAGTGAATATCTTAGCCTCACACTGTTTAGTAATCTGCAACATCCAACCCTTTTATCTCTTTTTTTTTCCTCTGTAGCACTGCAGCGATAACACCCATCATTGCCAATCAGATATGAACATAGTAGGTGCTTGGAAGAGAGGCTACACTGGAAAGAATGTTGTGGTCACCATCCTGGATGACGGCATTGAAAGAAACCATCCAGACTTGATGCAGAATTATGTGAGTCCACAGTAGTCCGGATTTGCTGCTTTATGTACACTCTGCAACAAATTTGCTGCTGATAGAGCGATGAACATGTTCTAGTGGCTGGAGGAAAAGGGAGGAGGGAAGGAGGGGACTGATATGACCATTTCCCCAAAGGGTAACATCAATGGGAAGAAAACGTTCTTCTAGGAGAAGAATTTTTGGTAATCTGTGCTCTTATTTTAAGACTATGCACAGTCTGAATGTCTTTAATAATCTGGATGTCTTTCATAACTGAGTCCTGCATTTCTAAAGGGCTGTAACCAATCATCTGAAGTTCCTTCTCTTCTCTGTAATTTTTTTACTTAATATGCACATACTCTCAGAATTTAGGAATGGAGTATGATGCTTTTGAGTTAATCCATGCAATTGAAATCCATTTTTGGCCAATATATTTAGCTTGCAAGACAGCAGATCTTCTCAAAATGCTGTAACTTTAGGCATACCCTCCTCCTTTTTTATTTTTAAAGTTATTTTTCTTATTGATAGAAATAATATTAAAGGAAAATAACATGACTTGTTGTGAGTTGCAAAGTTAAGAATGGGTAGAATGATTTTGAGGGTTTTTCTAGTAAATCTCTGTTAACTCCAGGGAGTCCCCCCCCACAATTTGTATTAGGAGGAGAAGTGTCTCTTTGTGTATCATATATTTCCTATAGCCTCAGAATGTTTCTCTCTGTGTTTGTATGATTGGTTTAATATGCCTTGGGAGGACTGCATAACATAGGCAGAGGCTGCCTCTCTAGTAGGTGATTTCCTGATTTAGTGTCACACTTTGAAGCTGTTTACAGTGTCAGGGCTGTGCTTTGCTGGAGTGATCAAGCATTCTCATACTTCAAGAATAGGCATTACCTGTTGATAGACACATGACCTTGAGAACCTTATTATTTCTCTGAAAATGGAATGTGCAAGCTGTATGTTCACAGAAGATGAGAAAACGGATACATTCGGACTGAGTCAGATTGGTGAAGATGAACTGGGCAGTTGTATATCTTCATGCCCCAAAGAGACGTAGATCTTTCACAAGAGACTCATGTTGAGCAAGGATTTGTGTCATATTGACATAACGTCACATTGACATAATGTCATATTGACATTGCATTCAAGAGATGAAGAGGATGATAACATCATTAGCAACCCATCAAAACTGCAATCATGTCCATAGTTTTAAAGACGCTTATTTTAAGTCACCCACACATATCTGTATCCTGCATGTGAAACTAAACTTTAAAACAGATGAGGACTGCAAAAACATTAATGAGAGGATATTGTCTCGTTTGTCAACATATGCCTAGTTTGATTTTACGCTGCATCTACTGAAGTCATATAAACCAAATATACCAAGCTGAACCAAATATGCTTTTACTTGCTCACTGAATGACCCAGACTGTATTAGATGTCACTTCATCCTGGTACTATCCTTCCATTGAATTTAAAGCATCTATTTATTCCCTTACCACCTCCTCTTTCCTTTTCCCTGTGCCAACAAGGAATTCCCCCAGAGCAATACACATTGCTTGTTTGATAACAAATGCTTTCTATATGCTGGATTACTGCTGGTGTGTCTGCAAACAGGAATATTTGAGGTGGATGTGGTAATGGGTTTTGAACAGAGAGTGGGTTAAAAAGAACTGCTTACCATGTCAACACTCCACACACTACCACATCAATTAATGGGAGCCATACAAACCAGCAGCTATTTGCTCTATGAACTATTTTCAGCTCTACAAATCTTGGTAAATATAAAATATGGAGCAAAAATACACAGATATTTTGCATATATTTGAAACAGTTGTACACGCAGATAAGTGAGGGGATGTTTAGAGAGATGTCTTTTATTTTCCAATGTGAATGTAGTTGCATTTCAGGCTACACTTTAGTAAAATATTTGCAGTAAAATGTTATTATTTGTGTTCCTTGAAGCTATAAATACAATTTCAGTCTTCATCCTGTAAATAATTTCTGGCATCTTGAAACATTTAGCGAAGTCCAGATTTTGCAAATGAACACTCCTAATTTTCAAGTTTCATAGAAGGATTATAGTTTCTTGGCATAATAAAACACCTCTTTCTACTTCCTAACAGAGATTGGAACTGTGATTTCCAGGGCATTTGTTGTCCTCATCTCTTTTCCAAACAGGAAATAAAATGTCTAAATCCTGTAATTATAAAATATATAATCATTTCCTAATAAATGAAATCGTTAAGAAACTGCAGGAACATTAGTTAACCTAATTACTCTCTTATAGGAACCTGCTGAAGAATGTGTAGGTCAAACGAGTCAATGACTAATTAATGAGAAACTGGTTTTCTTTGTCCTGTTGGCTACAGGATTCGCAGGCCAGTTTTGATGTCAATGGAAACGATTTTGACCCGATGCCGCGATACGATGCCAGCAACGAGAACAAGTAAGACACTCATGACATTTTCTATGCAGTTCTTCAAATGGAATGTACCAATTCTGCTACAAAAGTCTAGGAAAATTGAGTCTTCATAAATCAGTGTGATCTGCATTTAAATCTCTGTGAAACATGTATTTATGTCTCTCCCATCCACATTGTATGACACTCTTTGAATGTATTTAGAGACGTCTGAGAATACATGAAATATAGTTTGAAAGTTCTGGGTATGTGAAGTGGACCATTTCTATTCCCCTTGGGATGCACAGTAAAGGGGGAGATACACCTTTTCTAGGTGTCGTCTCAGTGAGTTATTGGAGCTGTATTATGTGTGAAAACTGCCTTAGCTTCTGACTCTCCTGAGCTTTATAGACCTCGCATTTTGAAGAAATATGTTAATTAAGAAAGTTTTTACTCTCTAGCCATCTATTTAAAACTCTAATGGAGATTTAATATACAGAACTTTGCAAGACACCAAAGAGCCCTGAAATAGCAATTCTTTCAGTTTGTAATGTCCAAGACTGGTTAAATGTATCTGTATAAGTGTGCTCTACTTCTGCATCAGATATTTGGTATGTGTCATTCCAACCCTACTCTTCTTTGGATATCCCGTGGCAAAGACTGAGGGAAAAACTGGGAAGAGACATCTCAACTTAGGAAGCATGGGTACCTGACGGCAATTGTTTGTCAGTTAAATTTTTAAACATCTTACTAGTATTTGAGGCATTAAAATCCAGCTGGTTGTCAAAATGCCACCTGTGCACTTTGTTTTACTGGTTTTTTTCAAGGAAAACACCGAGTATTACTTGCTTGCAGAAGACAGACAATGAGATGAAATCTTTTCCTTTAGCAACTCAGATTATTTGGAGTTTGTGTCCTTCCTCCCGTATGGTCCGGCAGACATTCTCCAGAATAATACAGCTCTTCTGAGCTAAATCACTTGGAAGTTAACCACATAACTTTACATTGGTTTGACTGGAGAAACCAACTGCACCAAGCTTGGAGCAAGTTTAGATAGGAGAATACATTCTTTGTCAATTCCTTCTGTCTAACAGGAGGAAAAATACATGAACAGGCTGAAGATCAGAAGCACGTTATGCGTATCTGCTTGCTAAATATAGCTTCCTCTGTTCTACAGTGAATCTTGGGGAGCTGTCATAGCTACCTTCAGCCATAAGAAAACTGAAAACTGAGGTGAATTCAGCCAAATTATTACTTGTTCAAATCAGGCCAATTCTAGATAAGCATTGGTAAGCCAGGGTGAGAACTATGTGAGGATTTAACTCAGGGTGAGAACTATGTGAGGATTTAACTCTTAAAAAAAGGTATAGTTACATATATATTCACACACACAAATCTAAGTTGTGATAATTAAGAATATTATTTAAAATAAAAATGCATTATACCAGCAATATTGTGGTTGCAATCTTAGCATATGTTCCTATTCAGTTCTTCTTTTATCCTATATAAACGCTGCCAAATATTTCTGTCTAGAAACAAGTACATGCAAGAACTATTTCTTCTCTTCCCTTTTGCCTGTTAGGCATATCATTCTCATTCTATTTTCATACAGAAGCTCAGTTTACTGAATTATGTCTGCTTCTTTTGTACTAGAAATCTCCCAAAGCAAGAATGAGAAATTAAGTAAAACTCTTCTCTTTGAAATGCATAAACATACTGCACATATAGGTTAGTGTAACGTTTAGCAAAAAGAGAACACTGATGGAGAATGAGTGGTGGAAAGAGCCAGTTGCCACATTGACTCAGTTAAGTTAGTGACAAGCCAAGGATTTCAGACCCATGTTCCCGTAAGGAAAATGCTCATGCTGTACTAAAGCTGTCAGGAAATATTCCCAAGACTCTGTTCAATGAAACAGAAAAATAAATTAAAAAGTATGTCAATTCTTGCTCTTTTCAAACTGTCTTTTACTTCTCTTACAGTTGAGGAATTTCATTTGCTTTTCTTAGAGATAGCCAATAGCTGTCACAGAGATGTCAGAATCAGTAAATTTATTAAAAATTTGTTCTTATTAAGGGAAATCTTTCATTTAGCTTATGTTATATCACAGGACTGTTGGCTAAGGTTTTAAACATATTGTTCACTGGAAAACAGAGTAGAAACATAGAAAAATAAATCACCTATAGCCTTAAGCACAGAGGCATTGCCAGTCTGCCTGCTGAAACACCTGACTTGTGCATGATTGACCATTTAAGCACAAGCCCGAGGCTGAAATTAGGTTCTTGTGTTTTTGCTTTGTGGACACATCCTGACTCATCTGTGTGAAGACAT
>NW_010608593.1:307686-387610 GCF_000705375.1 Tinamus guttatus
AGTTCTGCTGCTTAATTATGTTTCTGTTATTCCACTGTTACCTGAAAACATCTATGTTTGTTAAAACAGATAATGCGTTATCAGTCTTTAGACGGAACACAGATGGGCTTTCTAAGTTATACCCTGCCCACTGAATAGCCTCAGAAATTGAACAGGAGTATCTGTGGCATTAAATGCATTTTTATTTGGACTAGACAAAATATATTTTTATGTTTCATGAGCAATTTCTGTGGGTTGCTATTTCAGAGCTTAGGTTTCATTCTGGCACTTTCTAAAACAAGGGATATTTTAAAGAAAAACTCCTTGAAAGAATACCAGTTGAAATACCGTACTCACATTTTTCAGTGATGCATTCCTTGTACTAGGAACTGTTGCTTTAATAACCTTCTAAGCTGTGTTTCAATAGAGCTTGTGAAACAAAAATGTTTGAAATCAAAGATTTTTTGCTGTTCAAAGATTGTAAGTACAGGCTACTCCTTGATTTCCTCACGTCCAGACTTTTCAATATCTAGACAGTTTTATATCTTTTGTCACAATGACAAAAAGTTAATGAGCTAATGAATTTCAATCCTGCTACATCTCACATAATGACATTGTTTTTCGGTGGCAGACCAATACATCCATTCCAATCTGTTACTGCTTTCCTTTATCTGTCATATTAATGCTGTTGCTCAATAAAATGCCAAGGGCTTAATTTTCTTCCAACAGTGCCAAGCTGCTCGTTTACACCAGCTGATTTTGCAGAAGACCTCTAGTATGTCCTAAGTTACTTAATCAGAGTGGGTATTATGTATTTAACAGGCAGATCAGCTTCTGTTGCCTCCTGGATGGTCAATAACGTAGCAGCAGGAGGCTGCCTGGCTCAGCGAGCCTGGAAGTCTCTCACTGACGGCTTGAAAGATCAGAAAACTTCCTCTTGTAGCAGCGTTATAGAAAGAACATATATATGTATGTGGGGGTATCTATCTATAGAGTCTCTGCATTTTGATTGCCAGTATGCAGCTGTTGCTATTGCTTTGAAACTAGTGTATCATGTACTGAAGACAAAACAGAAGGGAAAATAAGATGGATGGCAAGTGTTGCTGCGCCGTCTTGTGCTTTGTCTTTTGGATGGAGACCAATTACACTTCAGATGTTTATTCACAACAACAACAAAAAAAAGACTGGGATTGTTTTAGATCTGTCCCTGTTCTTTGCCTATATCTGCTCAAGGCTCCTTTGTGGGGCTGAACTGTAAATCCTGAGGGTTTTGTCTGTGGTGCTCAGCTCTGGAGACAAGCTGGACTGAGGCGTCGGTCTGAGGTGTCGAAGTTCCTAGTGTCGGCTCCTTTCCTCTGCCCCAAGTCTTCCTCTAGACTTTCTCCAGACTCCACAGGCCTAAAACCCCGTGGATTCAGTGACGGCATCATCTGTCAGAACATGTTTCTATCAAATGTCACTGAAGCATCTGTGAGAGATAAATCTCCACCATAATAAGAAAATAATTAGCAAAGAGAATTTACTTAATGGTATCTCTAGTGATGCGGTGTCCTGTAAAAGACACTTGCCCTGAGCACGGCATGCTTAATTCCTTGTGCCAGTGTCCCAGTGGCAGGTGTGTGGCATGTGTCAGCTTCTCTGCAAACTTGAAGGAATTTGCTGAGGATTGTTTTGAAATTTCAGATTTTGCAGTTGTTTTCTGTGAAGTGGTGAAGTGTTCGTTTATGAAAAGCAGGGTCTGAACTGGGCAGCCAGTTAAGATAGAGGCAATTGGTATAGAAGCTGGAGTCAGAGACTGCAGTTCTGATTTATAGTGTTTTGGAGGTATTCTGGTTTTAAACTCTCTGCCCTATGACCGTATCCCATTGTGCTGCAATCTTACCAGATGTTAATAATGAAACTCGATTCAGGCCGTGTCAGTATTCAGCTAGATTGCCACATTTTACAAGGAGCGGTGTTAGTGATTCACCAGTAAGTATCCAAGTTAATTATCATCTAGTGACCCAAAAGAGTGTCTGGGGGCATGATGTAGCATGGAGATCATGAGATATTAGATCCGTGTTCTTGCCAGTTGCTGTAGTTAAAGGTCCCACTGTTGCAGTTGTAAAAATAAGGGAGATAAACCTTGTCTTAAAGCTCAATTTGCAGAATCATGCTGTGCTGAAATAAGTTTTCTTTACAGTTTCATGGGAGCTTATTTTTCTTAATTTCCTGTTTTTAACTGTCGCCTAGAGTCCCTGTGCACTGTTACCAAATGAACATGCCTGTTCTTCAGATGGCTGTACCTCAGGGGTGATCCTCGTATATCCTTTGTTTCCCTTATGGAAGAACTGAGAGGCTTGGTGAATGTCTGTAAAGCTTTTGGGGAGGAAAACTTTCTTCTTGTGAAAGGCAAATCTTGTAGAAACATAGTTCAAGAAGCCCCACCACCCGATCTTTTTGATTCTGTTTTACTTTTATTCTAAAACAGGTGTTTAACCTATAGGAATAGGTAAAAAGGGTTTGCTCTAAAGCAAGCAAAATCTTGATGTTTTGGAGTGCTGATGCTGTAGTCAGTGTGATCATTCAAAACCTCAAGAAAAACCTCAAGAAAAATTGTAAGGGCGACCCCAGAATTGCTGGTAACTGAGGACAATTAGCTGGGATAGCCAAGAAGCCTCTTTGTCAGGCTGATCCATTCATCCCCGAAAATCACTCTCATCAGTGGTCTTTAAGGTCAGTCCCTTGTTAGAGCTTTTCACTTTGACAAGACAATGAAAGATTCATTGGACCACAGGGCTGATTCCAAGGTCTTTTGATCCAGGTTCCAGCATCGGCAGTAGAAATCGTCCTAACCAAAGTTTTGTCAAACTGCCAAAAATGGTCTTTTTAGTAAACTCTTCTAATCTGCTCATTATGTTATCGCACACCATTACATAATCCCCTCCAAAGCGCGCAAGTGGTTTGAGTTATAATTTGTTGAGAGACAAAAGGAAAGACATTTCTTTGAGCAGTCACTAAAATGAAGTCAAACAAGAGAGGAATAAACAAAAACAAACTTCTGCCAGAATTCCCGTTGTTCACAGAAGGGAAAAAAACCTTTTTTGTTAGCTTGGTGTTGGTTGCTGAGCAGTGTATCTCACTGAATACTTGGTGTTTGAGGAGCAGCACTGCTCCCTTTTGAAATGCATAAAGCTCTCATGCTCACAAGTGTTTAACCACGACACGACAGGAAAGCTTTTCCCCTGTTTCTAATTACTGAAGTACCAGACAATGAGCTCACAAATAAAATGACATTCTGAAGTGTTATGCAACTAGTTTGAGTTCTTTTATGTAAATAATTGATAACAATGAGTCAGATCTTCCCTTTCTATTCAAAGTCAACAATAGAAGGGATATAAGCTTTAACAGTTACTGTATTTTTGATTTTCACTTTTCTGAATTCTTTTTCTTTTTTTAGGGAAAGTCAGAAACTAAAGTTCTTTTGCTCTCAGACGGTCTTTTTCCTGAGTTTGGAATTTTATACAAGTGTATGTCTGTATCTGAGCTTTTGAACTTTGAGCGACTGGTCTACAGCTACTTCAGCGTAGTTTTGATTCAGTGTAACAGTGGGTTAGTTCCAGGTTGGTTTATATTTAAGATCTGTCTCTGAGCAGAATTTGAGTGGGAAAATATAGATCTCTGTGCTGTCCGCTTTTGAGACTTTGAAGATACTAGAAAAGTTGAAGAGAGTAGATGCACTCTTTATTTGGTGATGGATTTTTGCCTGCTGACTTAACTGAGGCCAGACCGGTCTTAAGACTTTGCATATATATGCGCAAAGCAGTTTTGATCTGCACTTCAATGATTGTGGCAGTAAAAGCAAGCCTCTAGTTACCAGTTCTGTAAAGTACTTGTGAATCCAGAGTCAAAAAAACAGCTTACTGAAGTGTTGTGGGGTTTTTTTTTAATATCATTTTTTTAACACTTGAGGTCTGCCAAATTATGTTATAAGCATACATCTTAATGGAATTAATAGATTTCTTTTATAAGACATTTTCAGACATTGCTTTTGTTTGCAAATGAAACAGTATGTTTCCATGTAGATTTTCTGCTGAAGGCAGACTTAATCCTACATAAAATTAAGTTATTTTCTTACTGTTTCTAGCTTTATGTTTTACATTACCTGGGTTTTATTATTTTTCTAAGAGATACACAGACAAATCTATTAAGTTGGATGCTGTAAGCAAAGTCAGATTGTTCTCTGTTTTTTTGTTTGTTTGTTTTGTTTTGTTTCCCTGAAGGAGAGCAATCAAGGTAGAGAAATTCAGGTGCAGAGGTGAAGAAATGGGTATAATTGCACTACTGGGGGTCTGCACTACAGAAAAAAAAAATGCTTTGAAAATTGTTTATATTTCAGTAGCACATCATAGCATCCTAAAGTAATCCTCTAGTCTTTAGCAAACTAGGTTCAGACTAAGGCCTAATTACTTCTCCAACATGTGAGATGATAAGGCTGTTGGCTGGAGGTCAGAGTGATAAAAGGATAAGACACATCTTCTTTCAGCCTCAGCCTACTTCCCTGCATGCATTACTCTTCTTTTTACTCTGTAAACATTGGACAAACAACTACTAAGTTTTTCTCCGACTTGGCGAGTGTGTAAGGATTAGCCTACTTACGTTAATTCTTCTTTCCAATTAGGATCTAACTTTTCTTCTGCCGTATTGGTGGTATAAGACTCACACAAGAAAAAAAAACACAATTATTTATTAACACAGATAAGAGTAGGATTTGAATTTATTTCAGGAGGAATTATCTCAGTCATCTTTGAAATGGATACAGCTCTAAAAAGAAATGTGATCTCCATTTAACTGTGAACAACAGCATCAAATGGAATTTAGGATTAAGCACAATACGTATCTAATTGAAATTGCACTCGGAATTCAAAATGGGTAATTAATATTTCTCTGAGCCAGAGTTTTCTGGGGACCCGGAGCTGTAAAATATCCATTTCTTTTAAGTGTTGTCCCGCTGCAAAATCAGTCATCTGCTGTTAGAAATCACATGCAACATGGATAAAGATCCATCGATGACCTGGCTGCAGACCCCTATATTGCTCTTCTGTTTTGCTTCATGACCCTAGGAGTCCATGTATATGTCAGCATCTTGCTTGCACAAAAGCATAAATCGCTCTCTCTCTTTTATTTTTTTTTTCAAAGAACATTTCCCTAGGCCGTTTTTAGGAATCAGTGGGCTTTTTTTTTCCTGTCAAGGAAAAGTAAACATGAAAGCGCAAGACCTGCATTCTTGTATTCCCAGTGTATTTTTCAATTCTGATTTTGTGTGATTTTAGTAGACCTGATATTGTATCTTTTTGTGAGAGGAGTATTGAGTTTCATTTGTTTTTCATTGCACATAAATGATGGGACTCTAATGTAAAGATTGTTGGTCAAAAGGAGATTCTTCAAGAGTTTTCCAGCTACTACATTTGTGTGTCAGTCTGGATGAAAACTGTGAATCAGGATAAATAGTGGCTGACAATATGCTGTCATACAAAAGTTTGAGAAACAGATGAGCAAATCAAAATGTCTAAGTACAGAATATATTCGTAATGGGCAAGGCTCAAGGACATGAATTTAAAGTCATAAAAAACATAGGACTTAGTAGTACTTTGTTAAAACAAAGTACGTGTAGATCTAGGAATATTGGTGGAGCAGAGGGCCTGAAGAAGGGGGTTTCAGTGCTCATTTTTTTCCACAGTTAAATCAGCTGGTCTACTAAAAGATATTTCCTATACCTATGACTTGTCCTACTTAAAGAGGACAGTAACATTCAAGGCGAGACCTGGGGAGCTGCAGAACATTCTGCTTCAAAAGCAAAAATTAACCTGCCTAGAGCGTAGGTTTTCCTTTCCACCACAGGAAATCATCTCTCAAATCTTGCATCTTCCTGCTATAGACATATTTCCTTCTGAATTTACTTGTGTATATGTTACTATGACAGCATGCTTGTGATTTTTTTCTGTAAATAATTTCAGAAAAAAAAAACACTAAACAGCAACGAACAGTGATTAGTATGAATAAAAAACAAAATCCTGTATTCTGATTTATAAAAAGATACAGTTTTGTAACATGTTGATGATGTTTGTGGTGGTCTTTTTATCGAGAGAATAATTAATTTTCATACCCCAGCCCTGTAATTTACGCTGGCACCCACAAGTAATTTCAGTATCTTTGGAAGAACTCTTTACGGTCACAGACATCCAAAGCATTAGCCCTGCAGGCCTGACTTCTTGGGGAGGCCAACCACAAGATTTGTGACGAGATAAGTGACTTTGTCCGAACGCCGTCATGTTTTGGAGTGAGGGACCTTTGCTGCAGAGAAGAGGAGCTGTTGGACACGGCTGTTTCTGCGCTTGTTCGGCTGGTCTCCTTGGTCCCGGAGGACCCAGTGCTGACACCTGTAGCAGTGACAGTGACTGCAGGGAGTGTGGCCCGGGGGAGGCGGGGAACCAACGACGGGAAACGTCCGTGTTTCTTACCTTCCTTAGGTCATAGCGTTTCAAGTAGTGAATTCAGCAGCTGCAGATAGACTTCTCAGAGAAGTTTTCAGTATCTGCAGATGGCACTGTCCCTCCGATGTGTAGGGTGCCTACCAGCAGAACAGGTGGAGGGCCTCTGAAAACCTTAGAAGGCAGATTGCCAGCCGTAAGATCACGTTATGAAGAACATTACCCAAATAAATGCCATCTTCAAAATCGTGTTAATTTCTGTCTATCTGCACCATCAGACAGGTCGCAACATAAGGTCTGCTCAGTCGCAGGAATGTTCTCACCATCTCATTGACACTGGGGCAATAACAGCAGCTGTGGGCCAGCAGTAATGCACACCAAAACCTTCCTGCCTCTTAGGGCTTACGTGCAGTCTGGTAGGTTATGCAGCAGCACTGAGAAATCAAATCTGAAGCCTTTTTCCTGGCTCTGAAGGGGAATATGATGCTTTTTTTAAACACAGCAAAGAAAAGGATGTAGAAGTTACATATTTATTCTCAAAGTTGTTATTAAGCTGTGGCTGTGGTACTAGAGACTTTCGTTCTTGTTTCAGCTCTGCAAAAATATATTATTTTAACCTCTTTGTATCTCTTCTGATAGTGATGGGTTTACGGTTGGGCTTGATGATCCTGAAGGTCTTTTCCAACCATAAGATTCGGTGATTCTGTAAAACAGGAATTGTATTTTCTTATGTGCAAAAAGATGACTTTTTAAATGGTAAGACTGTACACTTTTTAATAAAAGTTGGCAGAACGCAAGCAGGTATGACGGCAAATTTGCAGTTTCCAGTTCATCAGTTCTTTTCTGAAGCTCAGAAAATAGCTGACACACTGTAGCCCCTGTATCCACCGACAACAAAAGCTCTGCTTTCTGCCTGCTATATAAATAGCATGGTGTAGCTGGCGTGCAGGGAGCTCCGTTAAGTACGAGCATGTTCACTGTGGGCGGTATGTTTGGAAGTTTCAGCAGCAAATTTCAAGCAGACTGTATTCAGTGTGTGCAAACCTGCCTTTTCTGGGCCTAATATCTCAGATAAATATGGGTGGATTTTCCTAGGAAAGGCAAGGGCACTGCCTGATCAAAAATACTCATTCTGTCAGGACTCCAGTTCTTACTACAAACCTTGAAAAAAATGTTGAAAAAAGTAATGTATCAGTAACTATACATAGACATATTCTGAGAAACATTGATAAAAGTTCATTAATAGAAGTTAAAGTGCAGTTCATGTTAATAGGAAGCATTTATAAGGCATATCAAAAGTTTTCTGATTTGTGTAAAGTAATATTCGTGGTGACACTAGCTTCCTTTGCAATCTGAGATCTTGTTTCCAGTTAGGATGAATTTTAGATTCCAAAACATTAACAAAACCCTAAACTGTGCTTATTATCCCTATAGTTGCATGAGAAGAATTGGTATAAGGGCTTGTTTGCAAAGAGGCTTTGGTGATTAGCATGGCTAAATTAAAAAAAAAAAAATTAAATGGCATAAGAATCTGGATACAGGATGTTTCCTTATATGTTTAAATACATTTAATATTAATTCACTTTTAATTAATCATTTCCATTCTTAATTATTTGATTTTAATAAATTAGTATAATAAGTTTAATTAAATATATAAATTACTTTTTTAAATCTATCTTTATGGTTAAATCAGGGCAATTTGTAAGACAGGTATTGATGAAGTAGCACATCTGTCAACATCTAAAAACCGAGTATGTGTTGATCTGAGGTTTACTGCTGTTGAGATATGTGTTTCTCTCCACCTTTTTTTTCTTTCGTTTCATTATAATGAAGACGTGGATGTTTCCAGGTGTTCAATTTCTTTGATTCTTTAGGTCTTTTTCTGTATTTTTATTGGAAATGCGACTTTCCATTGACAATGGAAATTACGAGTTTGCCTTTGTGTCACAAGTGACACATTTCCAAGGATCCAACTGGGGCTTACAAATGTCCAGCCAGCATTTCTTTGGAGTGGGGAAGCATCAGTGTGAAGGCTTAAAGTCAAATACAGCATTATTAAACTTTAGATGACAGGACCTTGGCTGTGGCAAGGGCATATGAATAAGCAAGAGATACTGTTCAGGATTCATCCTGTGGCTCTTTTCACTGTTGGTTGATGTTTCCACAGCTATAGTAAAACTCCCCCATCAATGCTAATAATAAATGTTTCTACTTTCTGGAAATTTTCTGGAAACAAAGTGGGTTTCACCCGAAGATATCTGAAACACTAAATGACCCTATGGAAGTTACTTATGGCATGTCATCTGCTGGCAGTATTAATATCTACGAGGTGGATAGCAGCTGAATCAAGAAACAGATGGTATGGGGAATGCGGTTTATTCTGCTTTGTATTCTTAGTGATTGCCCTAGGAGTATGTAGAGATTCGTTGTTTTACACAGAAGTATGATTTCACTGTCACTAAAAGCCAAGGTTATCAGGATATTGCAGAATCTAAATTCTAGGGTTATGTTAATAATCTGTTCTCTTTATGGAGACTCTTTGTTGCAGCTTGGGAAGAGCCAAGTTAATTGTCACGTTGAATCAGTAAATCCTAGGTTGAAAAAGTAGCTAAATTGGCCATTTTTACAAGGTAATTGCAAGAGTTTTTGTTATGCAAGAATACATGTCCTATTTTGTCCATTCCTTTCCCTTATTAAGTTATTTCAATTCTGCATGTACAAAATTTGAGTTTGGGCCTTTGTTTGTCCTCTTCTCTGTATGTCACAAGTGAAGTGATGAAACTGTCTAGCCTCACAGATAAAATATGGGGAATAGGAAAGTATGGATTAATAAGTAGCTCCTCCCAAGCATATGTGCTATTCCTTTCTTTGGGCTGCACACAAAAAGGCATAGTCAAAGATCAACCAACCTGACAAGCATAAAACCACAGCCAAAGTAGCATGCAGCTCTTCCTCCCTGTTCTGAGACTTTTCATCCCCTCCACAGTCTCTCAACCATCCTGCATTCAGTGAAAGACAGATCTTTTTGCCTATACCAGCAAAGCCTTGAGATCTAAGTAGTCTCATGTTCTTCTCTTTCAAAAGCCTGGGAGAATATTCAGAAATAGTCCCTCCCGATAGACAGACCCAGGTAGAGATGTACTGATCCAAGAGATCTGATGTTGTTACTGAGCAGGTAGGTGTAATTCCAGGGACTGTTTCAACTTGTGATTTACGGTAATGAACATGAACTGGAACTGGGTTCCGTGCCTTGACAGAGTTACTGTGCAGTTAATATGAAAGGCTGTAAAGAAAAGCTCAACTGCCAGAGATTTGCTCTTTGGTGGCTTTTGAACTAATTTGTTCCTTTTTCACAAATGAGTCCCCCAGTCCCTGAAAATAGGCTAGGTTAAAATTATATCCTGGGCTAGAATGTCGTAGATGTCAGTAAATAATTCCCTTATAAAACTATATACTTGACTAGATATATTATTTACTAATCTTGTTTGCCTGGTTATAATTCCGTGTTTTATTTCAGTGGCTCCATCAGAATTTTTATTTGTTGTTTGTTATGCCTTAGGTAGAAAATACAGAAGAAAGACCTACTTGTTTCATACATTCAGATTTGTTTACCCATTCACATAAACAAAACTGTAAAATGGTAATTAATATTGTAGAATCATAGTCCTTTGCTGGACTCGTATCAGAACTTCATGCTTAAGAGAAACTGGCTTCCTACCGCTAACTGTGAACAAATGTAGAGAGGGTGGCAAAGGAGCATCACTGTTACCTACGCTGTTAATTTGAGACATGAGTGTCTGGGATGTGAAATGTTCCATGTGCTTGTTTTCATTTTGTCATCTTCGGTCTTGTCAAAGAGATAAGTTATTTCCAAGTTGTTCTTTAAGTAACTTCCCATAATCATGCAAAAGTCATTAGCCTTGGGGACCTTGACTCAAGCCAGCTTCCAGTCCTGTGCTGTAACCACATTACAACACTGTAGTTGATGCTCAGAAGCAGGATCCTGTCTGTGTAATATAATATCCAAATCTTTGGCAGTTTTCCCAGTGTCTCACATTGAAGATTTGTGTAACTTGTTTTTCATATTTAGTGTCATCTCCTACTCCACTCTTATTATCCAAATATCACCCCTTCAGAAAGTAGTTTTATTCTTATTATTTTTAGTTATAATAGACTGTGTTTTAAAGGTTAAAGATTTTTTTTTATTCCTTTTACTTATATTTTAAACTTTTCTAAGTTCCTTTGTATCTCTTCCTTCAAATATTTCTGGAACAGCATCCCTACCTAGTGCTAGTTAGGAAACTTATTTTTCAACCTTCAGATTAAACACCATTTATATGTGAACAGCTATAAAAAATGATTTCTTCTGCACCACATAAACTCCAGAACACAATAAAATGCAGATTTGATGATTGCTGTTAAAATATATTTTATGAGCAGTTATTATATTGCAGTGTCTCAAATATCACATATTCCCATTTACAAATATATTCCAATGTAAAAAAAAAAAAGGACATTTGAAAGGTTAACTAAGGAATGGGTATGCAAAAATAAATGTCAACTCACATAATTTTGGGGAGACAGTAACTCCACACTTACTTTCCAAATATTGGAAAATTGTTTTGTCATTTGTTATTCACTTAGCAGTGATTTACATTTGGATTTCAGAAAATTATAGCTTACCTACAATTAGAGTTAGAATCTTTTGTAGTAACTCTGTGGTTAATCTACTCTTGTAGTAACTGTGTGGTTAATATTTACAATTAATAGTGTTTGTTCCAAGTTTCAGTCTCTATTATTATGTGTAAAATTGCTTTTCAAGTGTATCTTATGGGTTAAGGCACCAATATCTTGATAAAGAAAAGGATCAGAGGATCAAAGGATCAATATTTCAGATCTGGATAAAGATGCTTCCATAACATTTCTTTAATTCTGGAATCTTCTCTATTCAATAAAATAAATTTGTTGGACAATTCATTAAGCAGAAGACAGAAAGGTATCTTACTAGTCAGTGTTTGGAGGAACCTGGCTTGGTTCCTCTTACATTTTCCATCCCTTTGATTCATTTATAATTAAAATTATGTGAAAAACAATTCCTAATATTTAGTCATTGCATTTACGTGTATGTTTATTTATTTATTTATTTACGCATATGTTTATTATGTAATCATGGTGAGAGAGGATGTTGGCTGTGCTACCAGGAATAGAGGAGCAGATGTTCAAGCACAGCCTATTAAGATATACTTAACCTTGTATAAACTTTGAGAGTATCTGTTTTAACTTTTTTACCATTATTTGTTGTCGACTTTTCCCATATGCATAGCATAGAATTTGAAAAGGATATGAATTTTTCTTCTTTTTTTGTAGACATATCCTTTGATAAAGACAGAATACCTCTTTCCTTACTTGTGTACAAACTTCTTCCTGTGCTGAATATCTCTTTCAGAAAACCCCAATAAGTAACTGGTATTTTCAGGAGTGTTTGTGATGGTCTTGCATTTAAATAGTGTGTAATTCTTTTTTCCCTTAGTTCCTTTCTGAAAAGATTCAGTGGTGACAGGCTGAAGTGGACTGGACTATAATGTTAGTGTCATGAAAAGCTGGAGGTTACCAGAGGTAAACCCTCTGGTCCCTTGAGTTTTTGTTTTGTTAAAGATTTGATAAGCTGCAGGAGAATAAAAGGCAACAAAGAAGCATGTCTGTGGATTCAAGGAATAGCTGTCGGAGGTGGAGACTCTGAAGAGCCAATTCCCATGGAAAGGGTTTTCCATATTACCTTCAGTTGTCCTTGCTAGCTCTGAACATGTCCTCACTCTAAACATTCAGAGGAGAGATATGGAACAATTAACTTTTATCTTAAAGATGTTCTAGGTGCCTTATATCTTCCGTCTCTCCTGAAAGGCAAATTCAGAGAGCTTACTGACAGGATAGATGTCTTATATGTAAATCCTGTATCAATGGGGAGCAATAGCTAATCACAGAACAGGCACCTCTTCTCCTTCCATCCATTGCCCGAAATATTTACCCGAGTCTGTCTTAGAGAAAATCTGATACTAAAAAAAAAGTTAGTTTGTATAACAGAATAGTTCAGAGCTCTTAAATTTCTCTTTTGCTTATCTTACTCTTAGAGAGCTGTCAAAAGACTGTGCCTTCACCATCCAGCTGCTCATTTCCTGCTCATGCAGGCAGTAGCAGAAGCCAAATAGGCATTTTCGGAGAAGTGTACTTCTTCAAACGAAAGCATTTTATTTAAAGTTCTCCATATAATAGTGAAGGCATGATAAGGCAGAAAATTCAGCACTATGAAGATCTTCCTAAGAAGGTCTTCAGCACCTTAGTGGCTTAACAAATATTCTCCATACAAAAGGAGAAGAAAATCAATATGGATTGCCTGCATATTTTCTTTATTCTTTGTTCTGCCTGATAAGCAAAAATGAAATCAAACATGTTCCTAAAAAAGAGGTACTTCATTGACCAGAATACAAGTAGTGAGCCCGGGCAGCTAAAGCTAAACAGAATTATAGGAAAAGCAGATTCTAGGATGGAAAGTTCTGCAAGTGTCTAAGCACAGTTTGTTGAGAAGATATTGACTGCGATATTTATTACCTTTTTTTTTTTAACCCGTCGCCCTCTTGAGCCTAAATCTATCTTTGAAGAGAGATTTTTCATGTCTCCCTTTACAAAATTAAAAAAAAAAAAAAGGCTTTTCTTCTTTCCAGTCCTTTTTTTTCTTTAGATTCCAGGTAGAAGACCATTTGTAGATGGGGAGAATGTCTCATAACCAGGCTTTCTTTTATGTTTTCATTCTGTGATACTACATCACAGTGACATCAACACAAAGGACAAGTGCAAAACCTTTTAGCCGAGTGTCTCTTCAAAGTGCCATTTAATAGCCTGGGAACTTATTTCCCTGCAACATAAGCTGGCAGAGGAGCCAGTGAAATGAAGCATCGACCCTTAAAGTTTATCAAGATAGGCTTTTGTAGAAAGGCAGTCATGCTTTCTTCTGAGTCTGCATAAGCTTTTTTTTAAAGAAGTTGTGTGTGATGCAGGCGTCCCACAAAGGCAGCGAATTGTTGTGTTTTGGAATGCATATGGTCACAAAAAATGCTAACTTGAAAGCTGCTCAACTGCTCTTGCTAATGAAGTCCTAAAGCACGCTGCCTCCATAAACTGTTTGTAGCTTGAAATTTTCTGATTTCATGCTCAGGAAAAGTTTTCATAGCTCTTGAACAGACTTAATCAATTTCAGGCATCTGTTTCATCATATTTGTTTATCTAATTAGTTAAGAAATAGTGTATTGACTAATCAGAAGGCTTCTCAGATTTTCATTGCAGAACTCAGGGTCTGTTCACAATTGCAGACCTCCAGCAAAATCTGGGACATGGAAAATCAAAAGCAATGTGGAAAGAACATAATTTTTATATGCAGATGTTTTAGAAAGTCTTCCCTTTCATAGCATAATTGAATTATTACTTAAAGGACCCAAAAAGATAACATATTAAAGAAATTGAATTGTATATATGATTAATTCACACAGTGGAAAGCTGATTATAAAAAAATAATAATTTTAGATATCTGACCTTGAAATGAATAAAACGGTTTTTAATTTTGTCATTTCCTTTATAAACATGGAATGTAATTAATGATAATCTTGGCAGAGAAGTAAGGGTCTAACATAAAAATAGGTTTACAAAATAAATTTATAGCATTCCTGGACTTAACATATGATAAAAGGAAGGATTTTCTAATATGTGAAAACTAATGAAATATTCAGCAATGTTAATTAAATTCACATGTTGTAAAATTGTCTGACGATCTAAGTCTCTCTGGAATATGCTTCTTTTCTATCAGGATTTTACATGAGATTTCGTACTGTGCTTTAAATCAATATATACATGTCATGAAACCTCCACGCCAGCCCTCTAAAGCTCCGGCTACTTCTAGCTGGTCACTTCCACTCCAGCTGGAACTGAGGGCGCAGTTTTGTGTTGCCTTTAATCCCGTTTTCCCCTGGGTCGCTGCTGAGAGGGGAGGTCACACTCTCCCTGGTCCCTCCGCTGCCCTGGACGGACTCGTTACGTTCCCTCGAGCAAGTGGGAGCTCCTCAGGGAGCCACCAAAAACCTAAACCCTTTTGGTGGCGCCTCGTGGGCCTCGTGTTAACAGAGTAAGCTGCTGTCCACTGTGTGCCCTGAGAGATTCCCCAGCTGTTCCCGTTCCTTTCCAGGCAGCCTGTTTTCTCCATGTGTGTCTTTTACCTGTCCCCGCTGCATACCAAAAAAGAAACTCCCTCCCAAGTCTTTTCTCCCTGCTGCTCTTCTCAGACTTGGATCCCAGGAGGGTTTTCCTGCCAGGGCACCACCTGGGGAACTGCATCTGGGCTATGGTCATTTCACAAAGCAGGCAGCAATTTCTTAATAAAGTGTGTGCACCAAGATGATGTGTGGGAGCATCTGGTACAGCACAGGTACATACTTGGAGAGCAGTCATCTGCACCTTGGTATTCGGGGGTAACTCTAAACTTACATGTGGGACCTAACAAAATCATCCTGCATCATGGAAAAAAAAAATTGAGAATCATATGTCTACTAAATACTTCTGAAGACAGACATTTCCCTTATGAATTTGAACACATTCTTAGAAGGGGCTGTATCAAACAGATGATCACCTAGAACATGAATTGAAAATACTTGAAAGCAAATGGAGACTTTTTAAAATCTCCTTTTCATGTGTAATTCCGGAATTATTTCCTCTAAGCTTTTCGCAGAAAATCATTCTGTTATGGAATAAGATGTTACTCGATAAAATTGAATTAGACTGGCTTTATTCGAGTGAAGAAAATTAGGCTTTGTATGAAAAACAAATCTCAAATTAAGTCTTGAAAAATTCTCTGATGCAGTTTGGCAACCATTTGATGAATTATGAACAGATTAATAAGAAACGATTTGAGGAGATATGCATATAATTGTGATACCTTGATCCAGCTGTAGGATTTGTCATTGTCTAAGTCATCGTTTTGATCTTGCGAGTAAAGATCACAATTTTTTCATAGCATATATTTCTAAATTACCTCATAAATTGAAAGATGCCGTTTGAATTTCTGAGATTAGCATTAATTGCTTTTAATGCTTATTTTTATTTCTTCTCTTTTTTATTTCCCGTTCGGTTGTTGCTGCTGCATTTTATTAATGCACTTCCAGTGAAACCATGTGGTTGTCTTTTTCTCCTGTAGATATCTCAGAAGGTTAAGGGGCAGAACTACTGTCGTTGTATGGAGAGTGACTTTACTCCAAGAAGTAGGAAATAAGGAGTCACTCTACACTCTACACTATTCTCATGTGAATCTCTGTATCTGCTCTCTGCCCAACAACTCTCAAAACTTTCTTGTCCGCTCAGTATTGTTTTTCATTGGACATCTGTGGTGCAGTTGGCTAACTGCACAAGGTTAAGGGAAGATCTTACCAGTGGAAAACACTCTGTAAAAACTATATTGCAGACAAAACATCATAAAAAGTCAGAAGAGCTTTCATACCATAGTGGTCATACAGTTGATCACTGTCAGCTTGTAGAGAGAGTGGCTCAGGGCTAGGAAGCTGTCCCACTCGCGCGACATGCAAGGGGGCTAGCAAGCCCCATTTCGTGGCTCCTCTTCTCTTCTTCAGATTATCCCCTTACAGCCCAGCTCTTCTTCCTGTCGCAGGGTATAACTCTCTTCAGGAAGGTAGTTCAGCTGCTTTTGCAGCCCCTGGACAGACAGCAGGCTTGTGGTGCTGGCCCAAGGCATGGCCAGGACATACTTAAACAGCAGCTTTGAGCATGCCTGGCTTGGAGCCACCCTTAGGCATGTCTGCAAGTGAGGACACGGTACAGGGCAGCTCATACCACCTGCTCTGGTGAGGATGTTCATCAGAGGCTCTGTAGAAAGGCAGTCTAGCAGCATGTTTGTCTGTTCAGTAAAATGCAGGATGAAAATTATGCCCATCATGTTCTTCAAAACGAAGAACCCTGTCCCAGTCTTCTCTCTGTTGCTAGGGGCTGTGTATCATCTTAGTATGTTTTTGTTACATACTCTTGTGTTTTCAATGGCTAGAAAGTCTGCCATGAGGAGTTTAAGAAGATGATCATGATAATGTTATTAAAAGGAGCATTCCTTGGAAAGTTGCAACATGGTCATAAGTTGCTATGGGGATCTCAGTACTGCAAGGTACAATGGATGACTGTGTTTTTAGCACCTGAGGATGAGCAAGGCCAAAACCTATAAATCCTGACGGTCTGTGTGTTGGTAGATTATGTTGCTCACTTGAAAAAATGTTTCTCTGACTGCAGGCATGGAACCCGTTGTGCTGGAGAAGTGGCAGCCACAGCAAACAACTCACACTGCACAGTGGGAATCGCCTTTAATGCCAAGATTGGAGGTATGTGAAACAGTCCCCCTGCAAGAAAATGTAATCGGAAAGCAATGTGTACATTCAGACCTTTCTAAATAGGAAGAAGAGCTCTGTACGGATAACAGCCCTAGCTGTGTGAACAAGTAAAACCCAGTCGTGGTGTTGAAGTCCAGTACAGAAGGAATTTGTCAGCAGACAGACACTTGACAGACACTTCTGCAGTGCTCACTGGGAGACTGCCTCTTGCTACACGCAGGAAAATAGAAAACAAGACTATTGATGAAAATGCAAAAGGCAGAGCTACATTTGGGTTTTCTCACATGCTCAGAGTTTTGAGTCATGAGCTCTGACAAATCAGAATTAAATGTGTATAGCAAGAATATCACTTTTTCATATAGACCCCAAACAAAAAATTGTCGTCATGGGGAAACTCAAAAGAATTTTGTGGGTTTGGGCCATTGTTGTGAGGTATCTTTTGATCGTTGTGTGTAATCAGATTATTGCCTGAAGCATGAGATTTGATGATGCTTTTTTGCTCTGTTCAGCCACAAGATTCCAAGTGGTTCTGTAGATTCTTAGTCGGTGGCTGTTCAGTCAAGATCTCTGGCTTCATTCTTGGAAATGACTGTCAAGATATCTACATACCTCCTAGATCGCAGCCCTGCTGGGCGAAATTTTAATGCTCCAAGGGAAGTCTTACCCTGAATTTTGGTGAAATTGTGGGATCAGTATATCACCTTTCAGTGGAAAAATCTATAGCTTAAACTCATTAACAGTTGATTTTCTGCCCCGAAGCAGAGACCATCTGTAAAAACAGAAACATGCTTACCTATAAATAAAACAAAGGGCAGTTCAAAACCACGAGGAGGAGGCAAAGCTGAGGGCATGTTTCCACAACTAATGGTCCTGTATCTTTGCTTTACTGGATCAGTACGTGTTTGATCCAAATCAGATGTGAGCACAGCTCCGTTTCAGATTAGCCGAAACGCACAATATAGACCTAATGTCAGCTTTCTGTTTTCCTGCTGGCTTCAAGAGCATAGACAGCACCTGATCCAGCATAAGGTTAAAGTAATGCTTAGAAACAATTTCCCTTCAGGCAAAGAGCCTGCCCGCGCAGCGTTAACCTGTCAGAATGGTTTAAATGAAATTGAACTGGCCGAGTGAGGTTCTTGCTGAACAACATCATGAGCAGGTTCTCTCGTGTGGACGTGGCCATTGGTCCTGTAGCTGGAGCGATGAAATCAGTCCTACTGTGTGCTCAGACCACGTCTGAGGAGAGTCAGGGCATCCATGCAGATAACAGCTGATTTCTAGAGCAAAAGCTTCGTTTGCAAGTCGGACCAGCAACAGCCCAGACATGTCCTTGAGGAGCTCTCTATTATTAACAAGGGCTTTTTAATAGGTTATTATTTATTAAGCACTAGGAATGTATAATAATACTTTAGAAAGCCCCCAGGCATATTAGATGAATCACAGCCTTTTCCAAATATAGTGTAAAAACTGATTCAGATAGACATACTATGACAAGAGTAATCTGATCAGTAAAGATTGGATATATGTGCCTTTTTCACAGTACATTATAGCTATTCTGAATTAGGACTGTACCAGCATTCAAGAAATCTTGTTAGTCTAAATGAAATTTATCTATCTGCTCTGTTTAACACAACACTTCTGCAGAGCCATCAGTAATGCTGTATTTTAAAGAAAGCTGAAAACACTACAGTGGCAGCTGTGTAAACCTCACTTGAGGTCATGTACCATCCTTTAAAAGTATCAGTACTTCAGAATAAGGCCGCAGGGGACTCAGTAGATAATCTGCAGTAAATCAGAGGCAAGAGGGAATTCTAGGGTATCGGGAAGGGAGGTTAAGCCTCTCCTTCTTTTAGGTGTATGTATTTAAGAGTCTCACTGTTGCTGACCTCTACTTGGCATGCCTTTCCTCAGAAAAGCCATAAGCTGCGCATGTGGATGTACCGCGCTCATGTTTCCCCTCCACAGGCCAGGGAGAGTATAAAAATGTTGAATCATATTATACTGGACTAGTGTTCAGGCTGCTTATTTCCCAGGGATTTAAAGACCCTTATTTGGCCTTTTAGGGGAAGAAAATAGAGTCAAGGTAAAGCAATTATGTTTTTCTCACACAGAGGAGCACCTGCTGATAGTGAATTTGAATTTGGGCCACCAAGATGGGTATTCTTTACTTCAAACCATATGTGAGTTACTGCTTCTCTGGACACAGAAGTGATACTGAAGAGGGAAAGCAAATGGAAAAAGAAATCCCTTCCATTAATATTTCATCAAATGCTGGCAGCTGAACAAATTCAATTAATGATCTTTAGAATGGAAAGTCATAAACAAAATATCTACCGCTGATGCTCACTTTCTTTTTCTGTGTTTGTCCTTTGTGTCTAATTTCTGCATATTTAAAAAACCTTGATCACCAAATGGATCAGAAAAAAAAGATTCTTAGAAAGCCTGAGACTTCTCTTGCAACTGTGTAAATGGAGATCGAATATGCAGATATGAAACGATGAGTGAAACTGCAGTCTGGACCTTCCATTCCCTTGCAGGTTATGGGATGATGTGTATGAAAAAATATGCAATATGCCTGCAGTTATCCTAGCTAAAGGCCCTGTCATTAACAAACAAAGCAGTACACCAAAGGGGTAGATTTTTTAATGTGAAACTCTTTGCAGTAATCACACGTAGCAAATTACCACCTACAGAGCTTGCGAGACTTTTTATAGGCTGGATGGTTGGCGTGTTGTTATTGTTGCAGACTTATTGTGGAAGTTGCAAAGCATCTGCGGGGATTTGGGTGCTTAGTTACTTGGCTGGGCTTGAGTCCTGACGGGAAAACAGTTACACTGAATTATGGCAGAACAGATGTAGATTGTCTTCAGCTGACGAGGAATTAGTTCAGCTGTTTCTTTAAGCTTAAGTCAGATGCTGATTAAAAACAAACATTTTAAAAGAAACCTTGCTTTGAGCTTGTTTTATTTTCTTTTTTTTTTTTTCTGTTTGTTTCCTGGGATTTGTTCAAAGTTTGTTCTGACTAAAATGCCACTTACATTTTGGCACTTACTGCAAATATTGGAAAAAGTTTATAGAACACTGCAGTCTTAGGTGGAACAGTCTGGAAACGCCGCCTGTTAATTGCCTTCTGGACAGCTTTTGTTGCACTATCACCACATGCCAAATGCACTTTGGAGGTTTTGTGATCGGCAAAATTAACTACTCCAGCCATTTGAAAAAAAAAAGTACAGGAAAGAATAGAAAAAAAAAAGAAAAAAAAAAGAAAAAAAGAAGAGGAAGCAAGAGAAAAGACTTATGTTTTTCTAATAGCCAGTGTGACATCCATTGATCAAAGTTACACCTGAAGTATGTCTGTCAATTATTGCAGACCAGAGCAATGCCTTGTCCATATTGCTTCAGATTGACCACTTCACCGTTAACAAAAGCCTGTATAAAATACCTCAGATACCAATGGCAGAACTCAGAGTTTTTGTTCCCAGGGTGAATGGTGTATTATTTAAGTTTGCTACATGGTTACTGAAACATCAAGGGAAGCTTCATTTTCCTTCTTTTAAGCATAGTGTACCTTTTTATCATCTTTATTTAAAACCAAATATATTTTAGTGTGCTTGAAAGAAATGAGAACACAGCTTCCACTCATCATTAATTTCTGAGATTATGCTGAGGAAGAAAAATAAAACCTGAGATTCCCAAAGTTGTTTTAGTGGCTCTTTATAAAGTAAAGTTCATAGTGAGATCACTGTTTGGACAAGTTTATTATCTCACAAAACATGGGCAGCTTATGTATGAACTTAGAAATATGATCACTTTTCATTTTTGAGTCAATTAGAATAAGGGAGAAACATAGACCCTCTATCAACAAAGCAACCCCTATACCTTTTGCTAGTTGAAAGTTAAGGTCTTGGTAAATACTCCAGCTAATTCATCCTGAAATCACGAGCAAATCAGAATGTGTCTATAATTAAAATATGTAAATTTGGTATATAAGCAGCAGTGGTCTTTTTAAAGTGGAAAAAACTTCAAATTTGTTGATTGTGGAAGGGATCATTATTCTCTATTATCATTAAGTTACATGTTAATTATTATTTAATTTCTTTTATGTCTTTGATTGAATGTTGACCTAAATGTATGAAGGTCTTCTTTCTTACTTGAGTTAAGGCTACCGTCAAGGGGTTCACAGTCAGGTTTAAATTCAGTCAAAATGTTAAGGTTAGTTAAAAAACAGCTTTAAGCTATTCTTGGTTTTCAAATTGAAGCCTACTTTATTTATCTTAGGGAGCTTAAAACATCAAGGTGCCATTCATTTTACAAGTGCTGGCACACTGTTTTATCAAATCCCACATTAGCGGATTTAAAAAAAAAATCACAAAGCAGAATTGTATCTTAAAAAAGCCCCTTCTGTATAGCAGAAGGCGCTCACAATATTGTAGTTCAACATTGAATAATACGTGCACGTAAGGTATTGTCAGTAACTTTCTGTAATGCCGTTGCTACTGCATGAAGTAATCCATCTGTACACAAGAGCTTTCTCCCTGGTTTCCTCTTTGTAGCCCCATAGAATGAAGGAATAATCCCATGTTTATCTATCAACAGAGATCCTGTGTTTATGTCTGTCAGCATACTTAGGACGATGAATGTCTCAAATTAAGTGCTGCGGTTTCATTGCAGTATAAAGAAAAAGAAAAGCATATGTGACATACAAACATTTCAGGGTTCGAGGCTTCTTCTAAATTTTCTGAAGCATTAAAGCTTGCTGGTAAAATTCAAAGGTTAGGCAGAGGATATAATGATAGATAATGATAATGAGAGATAATTGTCAATAGATAATTCTTAAATCTTGATGAAAGACAAAAATATGCCTACCTATTCATAAACACCTGTGCAAAATGAAAGACTCGTTAACAGTGGTAGGGATCCTCACGATCATTCAGTCCAGTGTCCTACACGGCAATTTTCTCTGAACAAAAGGCCCTTGGGGTTTGGTCACCCTGTTCATTGTGTCTTTTGTTCCGCAGGCGTACGGATGCTGGATGGGGACGTGACAGACATGGTGGAGGCAAAGTCTCTGAGCCTTAACCCGCAGCACATCCACATCTACAGCGCCAGCTGGGGGCCTGATGATGATGGTAAGACTGTGGACGGACCTGCTTCTCTAGCACGTCAGGCCTTTGAGAACGGCATCAGAATGGTAGGTTGGCATCAGGGTGCGTCTCCCAGGTCTGCGCTCGCGTGCGGGTGGACGGGTGCACGTGCCTTGGCACGTGCCAGTGTGGGGAACATTCATATTCTAAAGGAGATAAGAAAAGCTTCGCTCGTGTAAAATGAAAAATTCATTTCCGTGCCATGCCAACCAGGCATCTGATCCTTCCTGAAGTAGCAGCCGACCTGCGTTGTTGTAAACATCATGACTACATCATCCTCACTGTCCCTTAAAACTGCACTGAGGTAATGATGTAATTCTACAGGAAAAGCTGCGCCTTAAAAATTCTACTTTGCACAGCACTGTCACATCATCAAATTTGAATTGCTATGAAACTATGAAGCAAAAGCCTTTGACTGTTTTTCTTCCTTCCTTCTTTTCTTTCTTTTGTTCTTGTGTTTTGCCTGATTTCATACTTGAAATAGGGAGGTGGAAGCTAAAGAAGAGATTGACACTCGCTAATCTCTTTTAGAGTGTATGCCTGGTCTCCAAGAATGTACGCCCTTTTTATAACTTGCATATAAATTTTTCTACTAGTTTGTGCTATTGTAGTGGCCCTGTGATATAGTCCAGAGAGCTTCAATAACACAATGCACAAAATCTCAAGCACCCCTATGAGACAAAAACTAAGACCTTTTCAATTTTCTTTAATAAATAACTGTCAAACAAGTAAAACCGCAGAAGGAAACAAGCAGTTAGAACATTCAATATCAGAAGCCAATTTTTAGTTCTTCCTTTTACTCTCCTGCCTGCTAAATAGATCAAGGAATTCCTGGTCTTCCAGTGCTCACACCTCTTTCCACTGTGTAGGACTGGATGGAAAGCATTTTAATGCTCTGCACTTAAAGGTATGAGCATTATTTTGAGTACAGTGGGAGACTTGCTAGTTCAGTGGTGGGTACCTCTAGGATCAGAAAGGAAGAGATTAATAAAAAATACTTATTTGAAAACTTGATGACTGAAGCTGTTGACCTAACACTGTAAAGCAAAATCAGAAAGTGCAGACATTATTTAAGCCAGTAGGAGCTTTAAGTAGGGGTTCCCAAGACTGATTTTAGCAAATTGTAATGAACATTCAGCCTAAAAAGTTTGTGCATTGTGCAGGAGACAGTGTTTGCCGTTGAGATATTATATTCGTTTAAGATATATCATAAAAAAAGAAGACAAAGGCAATGGATGTAGAAAGATAATAGGCAAAGTTACAAGAGCATCTGGCTGAGGTGATAGTCTGTTTGCCCTCTTTGCTCTGTATTTTGAGTGATTTGCAGTAAGCCTGGCTGCGAGGTGTAAGTAAATTCAGCATGAAATTAGAGACTGCTCTCGCCGCAACCGCTGTCTTGTAGCACAAGTCTCGGAGATCTGAATTCTTACGTTCCAGTCACAGCTGAATCATTGCCTGGGTTTGATTTCCTTGGTAAAGTTGTGTAAGTTGTTTTCTCTTCTGCCTGACCCTAGATGTGCTCGCCTACCTGGCAGGTGAGTATCAAGAGTGATGATGGAAGCACCAAGCAAGTGACAGGGACTGGGTGTTTCCTGTGCTGTGCAATGCTAAAGCATGCCTCATAAAAGTTAGTAATTTGTATTGCTTTAACAACCATGCAACACCGAGCTGGTGCCTTCGTTTCACTTACTAACATGGTGACCATTCAGTGGAGAGTAGCAGCCATATCCTCTAGCTTGTTGTACAGTGTATAGCATGTTAAACTCAGCATAACTAACTACTCAAGCATGTACTTGACTTTACCCGAGCAGAAATTCCAGTGGCTTAGCAGTAAAAAATGCTTAGGGATTCGTGGATCCTGCCTCCAGAGAGCTCTGCCACATTTAATAATCATTATTAGAGTAGTTATTGAAAAGTTCATAGAGCAAAGTCACAGATATGTGAGAAGGTCGAATATGTCTGCGTTGCTGTGTCCCAAGCGTCACCAGTTGTCCTTTCAGCTGGAGTATCAGCGCTCTCCAGAGCCCCAGTGCAGTCTGCTGCCGTTTGACAGGGAGTGCAGAGAGGGAAAATATGATGTCAAAGGGCTGCTTGGGGAACTGCGGGACACAGGGGAAGATGTGCAAAACAAGTTTCATATTTAACCAAACATATATGCTGGTTTAAATACCATCTTTCATGTTGACTAACAAGCCAAAATTTCTGTATCTAAAGAACACAGTGTTTTCTCGTTGAAATTTCCAATTCTCCAGAAGTCTGCTATAGGTCAGGAATGTGGATTAATTTTCTGTGAGCAACGATCTTGTATTCAGGTATCATTATTCCATTTTAATGATTTATAAATATAATTAGAGAGAATACCCTACAGACCACAAATAAATTTCATTGCATTACCACTTCGTGGTACCATAATATATTTATTTAAAGGCACCACTAAATAATGAAAACCCAGTACTTCTTTTTACAGTTCTGAGTGGGTCTTTTTTCTGAGAACAATCCATAAAAATAGTTCACAATATTTCTTAGAGTGTTATGAGAAGTCATCTTTGAGGGGAGTCTAGTTATTGTTTTTATGTTTTAACTTTGATTTCATTTTATCAGCCTTCTTTTCTTCTGCGCTAAGTGGCCCATGCCAAGTTGCAGATTTCTAAATGTTTCCACATATTTTGAAATGTTGTCTAGCTCTGACTGAGAGCTTTTTCTGCTAAGAAAATAAAAGTTGTGTTCAAAAGTTTAATCAAATTGAGATAGTATTATTGGAAGTATCTAATCATACCGATAATAGTGAGAAAATGCTTAAGGTTAATACTTTAACTTTCATTCTTTAAAGTGTAGCATATATTAAAAAGTTATGCTGCATGTATGTCTCAATTATCTCCGTATTTATCAGCATGGTTTTAAAGGCCAAAAATAGCTTTCAGATAAAGCTGTCTTCCTTAGTCCTCTCAAAAAAAAAATTCCTTTCAGTCTTTGGATAAAGGTACTCTTTTTATTCTGCTTTATATCTTTTTAAAAGCTGAGACACAGTTGGAGAAGAAAATACAAATTATCTCCGCTCCACAGTAAAACCAGATCATTGTCCAGGGTAATGAATGCTGGATAAATACCTTGCCAAACACTGATTTCCCCAAGCAGTCACAGTAATTGTGCAAATAATAATAGGCAGAGAAAAATGCTTGTTACACTGTGTACAGACCTTGACCTTTAATTTTTTGTAATGTTGAACTGAACAGCAGTGCTATTACATCAGGTACCTGTGAAGTAAATTAAGTAACTCGGTAAAGGCAAGTTTGGCAAGACCCTCTTTTAGATTTACATAAAGGTTCAAAATGATACTCGACATTAGTTCTGTGTATGCAGGCAGATCTGGATACTAATTTTAAAAAAAAGCACTGCAAAAAATAAGGTCAAGATTTTTTAAATGGATCTGAAAAGGAAAGTGTGCCTGGTTTATTTAATTAGGAAAATTACAGGTGGTGCTAAAAAATAATTTTGATTAAAGTATAATTAAACTGAGTGATCTCTTTTATCAGATTAATGATGTAAAAAGTGAAATGGATGCAAGAACCGCAGTTTCTTATTCTGAGACTGGGTTTCTTGAAAAAAATGCCGGGTTTTCTTTAGCTCATGTTATTCCAATTAACAACTCAAGCAGGGTGTTGTAGAACTATTATTATTTTTAAACCTGCTGAGCTAATATGATTACTCCTTCCAAATCCTGCACAAAATAACAAAGATAAATGACTGTACATTTCTTCCATAGAGCTCCACAACATGCCATAAATTTAAATAGACAAATCTATTTAAAGAAACTATACCAAATAATAACTGAGTTTATAAAATGAAACCATAACCAGAAATTAAATACACTTTAAAATTCTACCCAGGATCAAGGTGAAGAAAAAGGAAAACAGTTTTTAAACTTGTCTCAAGAACTGTGGTTTTCTGTCATGTTTAAGTTCTTTTGCTTAATCCTATTAAATTTACGTACTTGAGTTCGAAAAGTAACCTTGAAGACTTTATTATCAAACAATTTCTATGCAAATATAGTAACTCCCTTTTGTATCCTGCTTCCAATTGACAAGGTCCTTTCTTTAGAAATGGTTTAGTTACAAGGATGGAAAATTCTGGAAGCCTGTATTTCAAATAATGGTGTATTAAAAGTGTATTTATAACCTCTAAAACAATCTCTGTTACCACACAGAATATGCCTTAAAAATCAAACTAAGACCAGTATATCCGAAAGTAACGCATTCAAGAAGGGCTGGGTAAGTGTTGTCACGTAAGGCTCTCTGTTCATGAATGAGTAGGTTTCACATTGCCAAGCATGTGGCATGTGAACATGGCCATCCTATGGCCACCCTATGGAGCACAAACGTAATGGAGCAAGAATGAGTCTGGGACAGAAAGGGAACTACAGAAGTCTTTCCCAGGGAAAAAAGGATAAAACCAAAGCTCTATTATATTTTAGGATCACTGGTTGTATCTGCCAGCCTGCGTGTTACAAGCGTTTTATATTCTCATGCTCTCTTATACGCAGATCTGTGATACAGAACTGAAATCAGTTCTTTTCTGATCATAAAATAAGCCCATTTTTTGGGGCATCAGTCTCAGCATCCTTTGGCCAATCATACTTTTCAGATACTCTGACTTGTCCTTTCACTGCTGTTTGAGGAAGCCCCGCTAACCAGGTTTTTGGAGAACTGTGACCCCGTTGATGTTTTTCCTTTCAGGCTTTCAAAGAACTAGTTATCTCACCTCTCGCAACATGTTGCCAGCTACATGCTTTCTGCTGTTTGTTTTGCAGTGCCCATAAGGTAGCCCACATCAGAGGCAAGGCAGGTCATCCTTAATACAACACAGCAGGGTGGACAGGCAGTGAAATCTGCATGGGAATTTTTGGCTCTCTGCCCGAGTCAGCTCAGGGGCCTCTGTCTTACTGCCACGACACCGCTCTGCTCAGCAAGCTGGACACGAGCCAGCGTGCTTGATGGACTGGGCATCTGATTAATGATCAGAGGTTGTGTGGCTGAGCCTCTTGTGAGAGCTCGGTTTGATGCCTTCCCTCCCATCATCACTGCCCCTTTTCATCTCTCCCGCTTGAGCAGCTCTGGCTGTGGAGCGGGTGCTCAGAGCGCCTGGAAGGAGCAGAGGGCTCGGGACAGACCCTGGGCAAGCCCAGGGGTGGGAGAGAGGAGCAGAGCAGGGAGAAAGGGGAAGGCGAAAGGAAAGAAAAGGGAAAGGAGAAAGGAAAAGCAAAGGAAAAAGAAGAAAGGAAAATGAAGAAAGGCAAAGAACAGCACATGGATTTTTTTCTAATTATATGCCAGTAAATACCACATGTGGAAGAGGTTGTTTTTAATTTGTCCTGGGAAAAGGTCTGATGCCTGTGTTGTGCCACAGATAAATAGCTCCTAAATTCATTTTAAAGTATTGCTGGCTTCTCCTGTCATTTTTCCTTTGCGTAATTCTGTGCAGGAGATGTTGCCTGCACAAGAGGAGTTAGTTCTGGTTTGCTTTGCCAGAGCAAAGACAGAAGTTACTGCAGAGAGACTTCTAATCGAATGTCTCAAAATGTTTTCCAAAATAACTATCATTTTGTACAGAAATTTTGTGGTGCACAGAGGGTAAGACCAGATTTTTCAGATTGTATACTGAGTATGTTGACCTTGTGCAGTTGTAGTTTGAGACGGAATGTACATTTATCTATGCATATGCATATCTTGAATCATACTTGGGTAAAAGTTCTGCATGCATAGAAGTTCACCCACAGTTATAAAAGGTTCACCAAAAACTACTTGTTGAAGATGGAACAGAAGGATTAGTGCTGTACTAAAGTGCCACGCCTGAAGACATGACTTCCAGTGTCCTCATGTAACCTGGTACTAGTCCTTGGCATTTATCTGTTGCATACTTTTTGCGATACAATATGAGAGTATCTGATAATGTATTTGCTTCAAATATCGAAACAAACTTTGGAGGCTCCATATCACAGGTGGGGATTGTCTGTGTTCTGCAATTCACAGTCATGTTATTTGAGTTTTAGTATTGTACTTCTGCCTTCTGACATCATAAGACATAGTACCACTGACTTGAAATAATATTCATAGTTTTAACATCTGTAAATCTGATTATCATCTAGTCCTAACATTCACCATAAGCCATGCCAGGAAATTTCACCCAATTATTATTGCATCAGTCTCTCTGTTCCTTGGTTCATCTGTTATTTTCTGTTTTCTGTACATCTTTTGGGAAGAGCTAGTCTTGCCTGAAATAGTCCAGAGAGAACATGCTATATCCACAGCTGTGCAAATTGCTCACTGCCTTTATTTTTAAAAATGTTTACCTTACTGATTTCTGAATTGGTTAGATTCCCTTTCATTGTAAAATGCCACTTTTGCAGAATTAATGTGAGTCTTACAGTCCTGGAAATCTCCACATGTAAGTAATTATAGAATTGTGCCAAGTGACTTCGTGGATAAATTAAATTGGAACATAGGGACATAAGACAGGAAATGACCTTGTAGGTCATCCAGTACAGTTCAGTGCTATCACAGGCATCATGTCCTGGAAATACATTTAGCAATTTATATTTTAGAATGATTTAGAAAATTTTTCCCCTCTGTTCCTGCTGGAAGAGTGTTTCACAGCCATCACTGATGCATTGGTTAGAGATTTTCCTCTAATTTATAGCCAGATTTACTCACATGGAGTTTCTGCCCATTTTTTCCCATGCCAAAAATTGAGCTTTAGCTTAAATAGCTTCTCTCATCCCTTTTTTTTTTTTTGCATGTGACATATTTATAGAGCCCAGTCCCATTCCCTGTTAGTCTTAATTTTGCTGTGCTACACAAGCCACACTCATTAGTCATTTCTAAAGAACGAGGCTGTCCATTGCCTTACTCATCTTTGTCTACACATCTTAATCCTGAATTATTTACTTGGATGCAAGTGGTCATAATTAGTAGATGCATTAGCATATACTTGCTTTTTATGTTAAAATGTAATAACTTTGTTTCCAGGGCCAATCTTCAAAATACTCCTTCAACTTTGGCTTCCTAGGGCTGAGGGGGCATTCAGCACAGCACGCGTAATCTCCGGTGCTGCCATTTTCACTTGACCTCCATCCTCCCCTGTTTCATTACTGATTGATTTAAGTTGGAATCATTAAATGTTCTGCAGAAGCTGTGTAGACTGGATTTAATGCATTACTCTGTAAAAATTAAGTATTCGGGGAAGAATTTAACAAATTCTTGAAGTCACTTCTTGAATTCTGGAAGTCTAATTTCAGTACATGCCCGTTTCATTTTAACCCATTTCAGTTAACTTTGGGGTCTCTTACTCCATCCTTCAAAACCTATTCTAAAGCCTTGGATAAAAATATTTTTGTATATTCAGTCTCTTTCTATTCATGACGATTTCCAAACCACAGTTCCTTCCTGTAGTTCTTTTCCAAAACACTTGCAATTTCCCAGTATTTTTTTTTTAAGTGTGAATACCAAAATAGGGCAAGATATTTCAGTCATAGCCAGTTCTGTGCAGGGGGTTATGCTGGATCCCTTTCCCCTATGCATATTTACACTGCTTACTACTCCACAGGTTGAAATAAATTCAACGACAGCTCATTGGCAGCACTGAAGTTATCTGTCATGACCCCAAAAATCCCTTTCAGAGATACCGTGTTCTACAAATTTCTCTACTTTCTTCTGTGTGTCTTTGTCCCTAGCTTCTTACCTTGCATTTGGCCCGTACATACATCTCAGGATGCCGTCACAGTTTTGCTAATATGGTTTATACCTGTTGTGATCTAGCTTTCTGGAAACTGAGATTGACCAGAAAATGTCAGGGTAGGTGACAACCTTAGCACATCATTAAGCTAATAATTCTTCTTTGATCTATAGATTTGCACATAGTTAGCAACTTCCAGCATTCAGCCAAAGTAGAATTAGGGATATTGTCTTCCAGCAAAGGAATAGAGTTTTGACTGAGTGATAAGTGGATGAACTTTGATACCATGCACGTTATTTTCTGTTGGTAGCATATAAACAAAATAAACCTTAGAATTTCCGTTCTTCACTTTGTTTGGAAAATAAGGATTTTTACAGATGACTAGCATGTAGTACAAAAAAGAATTTGCGGAAAATGAAATAATGTACAAGAAATGTTCTTGCATTATGTTCAATGGAGTATATAAATCCAGAAGGCAGGAAAACTTGGAATGAAAGCTACAGGAAAATATACCTCAAAAAGTCCAGTTTCCTTACAATGTCACAAAGTGTACTGGAAACAGAAACTGTTTAATTACCTCATCCCATCCCTCACACATCTATGGAAACTATTGTAGCCGGCCAGACTAGTATTACTGTGGTTGGACAAGCTGTCAAAAGTGGTCTCTGGTTTTGGGTGCCCAACTTGAAACAGGTGATATATTTGAACATAGGAAAAACACACCAGTATGATGTAGAATAAGTCTTAAGTTGGAATGCCAGTATTGAAAAGCAACTTTGGCAAAATGGGTCTCTTTCCATACACTTGAAGCATATGCATTTCAGAGAGTGCATTTTTGAAATATGAATCTGGTTACTGTGTAGGGGCAGCTCACTTATCCCCTTTCCTTACAAAAATGTTTAAATTTGAACAGCAAAAGAATCTATACATTTCTATGCATTGTGCAGGGGAAAAAAAAAAAAAGGTTTTCTGCAAGCAAAATGCTTGGAAGTTTGGTCTCAAGATGATTCTTTATGTAGCATTTAGCGGAATGGGAGGCATGAAACAGTGAGAGCAATGGCTTTGCACGAAGACCAAATGGGTTGTTCCTTGCCCAACCGAACGCCACAACAGACAAACTGAACAAACAGTTACTGCAGTCCTTACTCTGCAGAGGGAGCTGGCCATGATGCAGGTTTATTTTCTTCTGCCCATCTACTGAAAGAGAAAAAAAGCTAGGTTTGCACAAAATCCTTCAAAAGGTCTGTGAACACTGGAAGACCTGAGGCCTTCCGTAAGCAAGAGCTGGATATAACTGCAGTTGAATCTGCAGTTAAGTGGGTCTGATAGCCATAGACTCCTTTCTAATCAGGATTTAATCAGACAGTGATATAAAAGTAATGAAAGCTGCCTGGACCTTCTCCACAGAGTAGCAGGGTGAAATCCATCTCCTGCGCAGTCCCAACACAGATATCTTTTTGTACAGTGCCTGTTTACTTTGGCTTTGTCTGCAGAGACAATTTTGCCTATCGTTAACCAGAGACTCTTTGACTCTTCTTTGCACAACATAAATTTCGGAAAACCTAACTCTTGTCACAGATCTGCACTGCCTGCTTCATCCCTGTAACATCGGCAAAAACAACAATTGGAGTGACCATGTGGAGACACAGACCAAACCAGATCAGCGATTCGCACAGCCCTATAGCTGGCTGTATTTTGTTTAGGAAAACGAGAATTTCACTCCAGCATTCCACAGGTTCAGATTTCAGGTTTCAGCCAACACTTCTTTTGGTTGCACTTTAAGCACTAATTATAGCTCTGTGGGGAATATCTTGGAGCTGTTTAAGCTGTTGTTCTAGTGAAGAGTAAAATAAAAAATACACCACATGGAAGGATGCGTGTTGAAACATTTCACTGATATATCCCAGTAATTACTGTGTTAATGCATGGTTGCTTGTGGTTATTCAATACATTATTTTTTAGGAGCACATAAAATATTTTCACACTTAGATGTTTTGAAGGTATCACCTTGTATGAGCTAACAAAATATGTTTTTATTTCTTTTCGTTGTGATTAATTATCTTAACATTCTTTTTCGTAGCAAAGAAGTTAGTTTGTTCAGCAGTAGCCAAAAAGTTAGTTGTATTAGCAGCAACTTGCCTTTGCAAGGATGTAGAATAATCATTATTTTTTTGGAAGTATAATGGTTTTTCTACATTGTATGTGTATCATGTATGTGTTTTTTCTTTTGAGATCAAGGAAATCTTTTCTTGAGCTCCTAGTTTTCTTAATAGTAAAAATGGGAATGCTACTGTAAAAAATACGGGATTTGATTTTGAGACATTCCAACAAACATACCTCTTTACATTATGTATGTACATCTGTTAGGCTTACAGCTCATTTCTTCATACAGATCCATTGGCCCACAGTTTTAAGGAACTGATGCACAAATGTGCATTTTTGTGAGAGCATGTATGCCTCAACAGCATGCATGGAGTGTGAAACTTCTTTTGCTCATGAGTTTTTGCTCTTGACAACTACAGAAAAGCCTATTTTAGTAGTAAAAAAGTGAAAATCTGTTTGCCTGTCTTTTCTTCGGATAGCACTTCCGGATTGCTGCGGGGGTCTCTCTGCTTAATCGACTTTCTGAGCCTCAGGGCGCCGCGAGGCAGCCGCATGGAGCACCTCAGAGCGCCATGGGGCAGCTGCATGGAGCACCTCAGAGCGCCACAAGGCAGCCGCATGCAGCGCCTCAGGGCGCCGCGGGGCAGCCGCATGCAGCGCCTCAGGGCGCCGCGGGGCAGCAGCATGCAGCACCAGCGAGCGCGCAGGCCTGGCGCGCAGCCTTCCGCTGAACTTTGGTTGTGCGCGTTTCTACCCGGGGAATTGCTTTTTGAAGAAAGAGGTCGTCTCGCAGACTCCTTTTGCAATTTCCCAATCAGAGCAACTCTCACTTCCCAGCAGTAGTGTTTGCTCTTGGGAGCTTAACGGAGTTTTGGAACATTTTTAGGTAGAATAGAGGAAATTAAATGTTCAGACCCCAGGTGTCGATAGGGTGCCCCTCGCTCTCTCACTGTTTTATATTTGCGTGGTTTGTTTTCTGCTCCGGGGTGTGGGATTTCTAGTGTATTGGTGCCAAATTGCCTTTCCTTGACTGTAGCCCCTGTTCTTCCGATTTCTCCAGGTCAGTGGTTCTGTCCTCCTCTGCATTTCCTGCTCCTTCACATTTACTTTCTGGTCCCTTGGTAAATCTGATCACTTCCTTAGAGACAGCAAAGCTCACCCAGTACACACAGAGGGTTATTAGTGGAGCTCAGTTCCCACCCACAGCACAGACAGGAAAGCATCAGGATTTGCAGGACAGATTAGGGCAGCTTGACTTGTAAAGCAGTGGATGGATGGCCAATCTAAACTTTGTAAAATAGTGTGATTAAATCTTGCTGCACTGGCTCAAAGTATACCTGCTGCAAGGAAGCTGTTTTGTTAGATGGAACTATGTTGCAGAAGCAGCTTGGAAACACGCGGGCTGCTGATCAGCACATGAAGACCTCTACCTGTAACGGTGCTGGTGAGGTGGTCGCTGGTGCAGATGTGTTTTATGTGTGCACACACATGCACACACATGCGCACGCACTCAGAGCCGTGGATGTGCTTTTAATAGCCTTAGGAAATTCTGCAGATGTCATTATGAAAATGTTCATATTGGCTCCCATTCCTGGCAGTCTGACCCTTCCGCGCTGTCGAAGTGGAAAAAAAAAAGAATGCCTTCATATCGCTTCCCCGCCGTCCGCCTGCAGCTCGCTGACCGAGGGGGCAGAAGTGGGGCTGCCCCGGGACGCCATGTGGTGCTTTCACAGGGGCACTCGCAGCCCCGGACCCTTCTCAGTGATCTGGATCCGGATCCTTTTCAGTTACCATCTTCAGCTGCGTGTTGTGCACAACAGCTTTCCCTCAGAAATGTGACTGGTCTGTGACTAGCTCAATTGTAAGTCTCAGTTGTCAATCAAACGCTACTTTTTGAAATGTAGAGGTTGATTTTTTCTAATGACAAATCATTTACGTCATTGTATATGATACAAGGAAGAAGACAGAAAAAAAGGCAGGAAAATACTTCCTAACTGTAGCACGAGCGCGGTCATGGACACCATGCAGAGTTTGTGAGTCAGCAGCCATCCCTGCTAATGTCAGATAACTGCAGATACAAAGCTCTGCCTGAGGAAAGAGTTAATGCATTTTTAACGTCACTGCAACTAGCCCTGAGGATATCGTGCTGCGCCCCCGCTCCAACCCAGGCCCTGCCTCTGCCATAACTCACTAACTCTTTCACATTTGTCTAAGTTGTACCCATATGGTCTGTAAACACACCTTTGCTTTTAAGTAATAAATGACACACGGCTTCTTTGGCAGCTCAAGGCTTGAGTTTTCATCTTGACACCCTTGGGCATCTGGCACATGACAGATGATAGATTTAGACAAACAGTAAAAGCTACAGAGTGCCTTGCATGTGTGTTTATCTTAACTTTGTAACACAGTCCAAATGTCTGTTATTTAACTTTATGCGTTGAAAGGAGACCAACTGGAAATGGCATTCACATACAGTAGGACAGCTGATGCTGTTGCTCTAATTACTTGTTTGGTATAAAGAGTTACTAGCAAGTTTATAATTTCCTGAGGATGACTGGGTCTATTGAATTAAAAGTAGGGTGTGAGGAAACAGGGAGAAGGAGGAAACCAAATGGTAGTTTAACAATAGGCAGTAAATGAAAACCAGAACTTATTCATTTGACATATTATTTTGGTCAGACCCTTTACTTTGCCAAACAGCTTTTAGGAACAAGCTCTTTAGCATGCTTTCTAGACTGAAGGTAATGCTATTGTTTTTTGTGAAATGCTGAGTTTTTACATATTTTGATATATTGTAATGTGTAAGAAGAACTGGAATTCTGTTAAGTATCAGTGAGTATTTTTTTTCCATTAGGCAATGCACCTACTACTTATTTCTTATTGAAACAACAACAATTGTGATATTTTGTATGTTTAGAGAAGACATTAATTTTTAAAAAATTCTTCACAAAATAACTCCGCATGTGAAGGTCAGTTAAGGTGCAAATAGCTATTAGTTATTTTTAATGCTGTGTCATTAGTATTAAAATTTAAATTGGTGTTTGTTATTTTTGAATATTGCACTGCAGAATTTCAAACATCCAGGGGCATATTAAAAAAAAACAGGAGTGTTGAACTGGAACATTCAGACCCCCAAATGTATTCATATATCTGTTTCTACAACTCATTTTTCATGATTAGTACAGTAGCATAAGTATGCTTCTAAAGAAATACAGACATACTCTGTGTGCAAAGAGGCTAATAATTCAAGGGCTGCCTCTGCAAAATTTGCATGAAGTGCAGTCCTAGCTTGCTGCAAAACAGTTTTGGGTGCATGAGTGAGACTAAACTGTACTATCATATGCAGGATGGTTAGCCATATGCAACTAATGATAACATCAAAAAATGCAAGTAGATGATTACTGAAAGGAGATTTCATGCATATTTTTCTGAGAAATCTCTAGATCTGCGGTCGGATTACCCTGAGTTCCCATTTCTCTGCTTTGTTGTGTCAGTAGTTAGTCTGTATTTCCTACAGGTTTCAGCTTGGTCATATGTAGGTACCTTGCCTCTGAGCAATGAAGTGGGTTTGCCAGAACATGTAAGAAGAAAATAACTCTAAAATTCTGAAAATAATAAACAGTAAAGTGAAAATTGTTCAGGAAACGTTTTTATAGAATATTTTAACTAGACTGGGAGCTAAAAGTGTGTGTGTCTGAAATGTTTTCTGTATTCTACCTACCTAAACATAAATTACATTGTTGTGTGTGCGTATAAGAGAGAGGAGCTGTTTTTTAAGAGCAGTGTAGGATCAGACAGGAATGTGTACATGTCTCTGAAAGAGATGTCGGAGTTGACAAACAAGCTAAAAATGGCCATTGAAAAGTCAGAAGGAAATCACAAGAGATTACAGCATCAAATCAAAACACAACAAGTAATAAGAAAAAAGGAGCACAGCAAAAAGTGACAAAGCAGCCTGTCTTTAGGGTATCTTTCATCCTAATCACAACAAACATTCAGAGGACTCTAATTCTGGCTCCCCTATCTGGTGAGATAATACATGGATGTATACACCTGAAATAATCTCTCCAGTTCTCCTTTCTGTCATCTCATCACATTTGTTAAGGACTGGAGGAGTAAGAAATAAAGATCTCCAAAGGGAGATGACTTGCCAGTAGTATGAAGGAGAAGAAAAGGGGTTCAGAATAGGTTTGTGCACAATGAAATTAGCAAGGTGACTCCTGCAGCTATCAAGGGGCTCTGCATCAGACCCAGCCAGCCCAGAAGATCAACTGGAACATGAAGCCCAACCTGGTAGGGGATTTTGATTTGACTGGAGTTCATAATGTGGGTAGGAGAAGCTGTAAGATGATAGGCACAGAATCAATGAAAAAGCCTGGCATCTCAAACAGGAACAAAAGTTTATTATTTTGCGTCATTTTGTCAGTATAGCGTTTGGATCAATTAAAGGAAGAGAAAGAAATTGAAAGAGGAGCAGTTCCTAGCTTTTCAGACTGATCTTGTCTGGAGAATGTGGATTTCATAACACATTTAACTTGGCACCCAGGGATTTTTTTTCTCTGCTTGAAATATTTTTTTAATGAGAAGCTGCATTTTAGACAAATAACCTTATGTAAACACTAGCCAGGAGAATTTGATATTTAACTTATTGTGCTGGAAAGAAGAGTCTCTCCAGGTACTATACTTTTATTAAACTCACAAAATGAAATTCATCCATATTTGAGACTCGAGCCTGATTTGTGGACTGCAATGTTTTTTGTCGTATATTGATGCAGGTTCTGCTACACTCAGCACAAAATGCTCTAATGAAACCCCTCTGCGCATCTGGATGAAAGAATCTTTGAGTTGCTAATTGTTTAAGGTTGACCTACTAGATGTCCAACAGCTGTTTTTATGTCATTTGTGGTACACAAACGCACTCTGTTTAGAAAAAATGAGCTCTCCTAATGGACAGGCAATTAATCTGTGCAAAGCCAGTGGCGCTGTATGCCTTACAATATTAGCTTACACACAAAGTGAGGCTACCATTTATTGAAACTAGGCATATATTACATAATGAGTTGCAAACCAGTGACGCATAAATGAGATTATTAGTTTACTTGTGACATAGGGGGATCTTGCATTGCTTTGAGGGAATGTCATATAAGACAAAGTAACATAACTTGGGATAAACAAACACAAGTTTAGCGCTTCGGTGGATGTTTTTGCCAGAACCCATGCAGAGTGCTTCCAGGTAGTGAGTGCTGGAGATTGATGCAGCCCATGCAAGTTGCATGCATCTGAATTTCATTCACCTTCATGAAATGTGTAAATATAAATCAAATAAAGCACAATTTTCATTTAGAGGTCACCAGTATAGGTTGCTAAGCGTCTTCACTTTTAATATCAATGCCTATTTAAGAGTACTAGCACCATGAAGAGTACTTCCCACCTCTGCTAGTTTTGTGATTCACTGGTTTATAGGATGTGTGAAATCACCATGCTCACTGTATGTAGTGATGCCAGAAAATAACAAAAATCACCAGTCAATCCAAGAAACATCTAAGAGATGTTTCTAGAAGAAAAAAGCTATTATGCATTATGAAGCGTTGCAAGGATACTGCTTCTTTTCCTCTTTCAACTCAGTCTGCTGTTCTAATGGGCACTCTGAGTCTTCTTTCATGGTAAAGCTGGAATTTTGTTTCTAAAACTGTGTTCATCCTCCTTGTTCTCTGTATTTTTACGTCTGATCATTTTTATTTCAGATCCTCCTCAGTGAACGATGCTTTGCAGAGAGGAAGAACTGTCAGAGGCGGAGAAAAAGAACAAATGTTAATGGAATCTTTTGTATCATTTTCAAACAGGGACGAAGAGGCCTAGGCTCAGTTTTTGTTTGGGCATCTGGAAATGGTGGAAGGAGTCGCGACCACTGCTCCTGTGATGGCTACACCAATAGCATCTACACTATCTCTATAAGCAGTACAGCTGAAAGTGGGAAGAAACCCTGGTATCTGGAAGAATGTGCATCCACACTAGCTACGACATACAGCAGTGGGGAATCCTACGACAGGAAAATAGTATGTTTTTTATTGTTTTTACATAAATGGTTTTGTATTTTGTGTAGTGTCTTTGGGGGGAAGGAGAGAGAGAGCTTACTTATACTGTGTAAATAGGCCAGTAAGAACAAAATCATGTTTGGACAATTTTTTTTGCCCAAGTGTGTAACTAAGTTGTTGTCACCATACTGCTTCTGGTTCTGAAGCTGGTAGTTTGAAGTCAGGCAGGGGTATCTCTGCATGTTGTGGCTGGATTTTTCTTCTAATTGCTGAAAGCTCTGAGTGATGCTTTCAGAGATCTTACTGCCATTGCCAAGAAAGCAGGTTTGCTTCCTGACCAATACTGCGCAACCCATCAGACCATTTTTTTTTTTTTAATCCAGGTTTTATTAGTGTTCATACTCTGCATATATGATTTTAGAAGCACTTTTCCTGATTGCTAGTCAGGATCCAGTATCACTCCCATTTTACATCCTTTAACACTTGGTTATTATTATATTACTGCCTATTCCTGGTTGCTGACCTACTGAAAGCAAGATCTTGCTGATCTTCACTGTGCTGTTTCTGATCTGGTACCTGAATGGGCTACATCCATTTTCAATTATGTTCTCTTGGCAAGAAAGACAGGAAGTGTTTTTTAATGCTTTTTAATAGTTAATACCACTAGTATTTGTATGTTATTGTATATATGCCTATTAAAATTCAATGTATATTCAGATATATTTTGCCACTGCTGTTTTTAGTCTTTTAAACTCTTGCATTAGGATTACTTAGATTTCTTAAATATGGTCTTCTTCCCAGGTTATTTATTCTGGTATAGAGTCTACATATCTTTATTTCTTATCATTTAGAAAGCTTAGGTGGATGCCTCCACCGTGTAGTCCTTTTTAACAGAGGTTTCATATTAGGTTCCTTCTGGTCCTTAGTAGATAACTCCCTTGCTGTCAGTGAGGAGTTAAAAATTCTAGCAGCTATTTTTTTTAATACTGTCTGCCTTGTCTTTCAGGATTCCGGGATGCTGGCCATCCCTTCTTGGAACCTTCCTTATTTTCAGATGATCTAATTTTTGTTTTAAACTCATTCTGAGATACCTCTCGTTCCAGTAATTTTGCTGTTCTTTACTTGCTTCTCTCCACAGAAACCTTATCTTTGTTCCTGGCATGTTTCTTTACTCCCTGATAAATAATAATAAAGAATAGGCTCCGTTTCCTAGCACTCCTCACTTCTGTGATTAAATTCCCTCTACTGTCCTTTAAAAGACCTTCACCAGTATATTTTTCATGTTTAAGTCAGACTAGTGTAATTTAAGGTGAACAGAGACAATTGTGATGCTCCAGTCAGGCTGCTTGCATAACCCAGTCTACGTGTTATACTTCCCTGAATCTTTCTTGAAGTTCAGTGGTTCTTGTGGTCAACTCAGAAGTTTTTTTTTACAAACATATCCCGTCTTGCCTGTGAAATTTCCAGTGATGGAGAATCAGACACTAAAATTTATGGTAAGCTGTTTTAATTACCTATACCTATTAAAATGTTTCATTTACTGTTTTGAGTTCTCCTGGCTTCAACTTCAGTCATTTCATCTTGTCATAGATTTTGCACTAATTTGGCATGCTCAGTTTTCCAGCAGTCCATGTTATCCAACATTAAATATCTTATAAATTAATTAGCTAATAATTAGTTTAAATACTGTATCAATCACTTCATATTAGGTAAAACCCAGCAAATAATAGGTAAAATTATTTGGGCAGTGCTGCTTAACCTTTCAAAATATTGACACTGCTGATTTTCTTTTCATCTTCTGGAATTTGGCCAGTGTTCCAGGACTTGCCCTTGTAAGTCTTTGATGCTTCCAAACTTGCTGATTTAAACATGTCTACTTCAGTAGTGGCAACAATAGTTAAAAATAGGGAGATGATTTATTATCATCATATACTGCAAAAACTCCTTTTTATTTTTTCCAAAAAGAGAATATTTAATGAAATATCCATTTTCTATACACTACTAGTTACAGTTCTGTCATTTTTGTACACTTAAAACAGTATTTTTTTGGGTGATTATAATATGTTTTAAAACAAAATATCTTTACGATTTAGTCTGCTGTTTTTGTAGGCTTCACCACTTGTCCTTTGTCTTTCCTTACCACCTTTATGCATCTTCTGTCCTCTCGCTGGTATTCATTGCTGTCGACTTCATCTTTTATCCATTAATATTTTTTTATTTATTATTATTTCACTTCTTGTTACTTATTTTGTGGATCAATATATCTTTCCTCATTTTTTTCTTAAATCTAGTGAAACGAATTTATGTTTCTTAGTCCTCATTTGTAGTTTTCTGCTTAGCTGAGTTAATTGTTGTGCATTCCTCTGATTCCTAAATAGCCATAGCTTTCTTGATGGTCTTACATTCTTTTCAGTTATCAAGGGCTTCCTTCTTTTACAGTATTACTATTTCTGTAGGCAGCATTGCTTATTTTGGGAGCGTTTCTCCCTTTTGACTTTGCTGGCACCAAAAATACTTGGATATTTTCTCACCTACATCATTGTAGAATTTCTTATGAGATAGATTCATGAGAATCAAGCTCAATATTTTTTTCATTTACCGAAATACAATGCTCATCAGTTAGAATTTATGACGTTGTATTACAATTTTATATTTTTCTGAAAGATTTTGAAAGACATACACTACAAATGAATGGTCAGTTGTTATAGTCAGAATGAATAAATAGGCATTATCCTAGAATTGGAGAAGTAATAAACATTATTGAAGAGATGTAAAGATAGTCTGCTTCAAATTTGTTTTTAATTTAGAGTCTCCACTCAAAATATAAGATGTATTACAGATAATCGAAAATACCTTTTAATAGAAATCTTTCAATTCTCTCATTTTTCATTACTCAAGTTATCAGATTACTTAAGTTATCAGATCTTGCATTATTTTGGTAGTGATCCAGCTGCATATGGCAACTTTAGATTACACCAGTGAAGTTCTTCATTGTGCACACTGCATGGCAAAAACATTCAGATGCTGAACAGCCATAAAAGATTAGCTAAGTGTCTTGACCATTCACTTAGCAGAACTTAACTTACACCCTGACTATCCTTGGGTCAGACTTTGGTGTTGGGTCTGCTGAGTTGTTCTGTGATCACAGATATGAGAGAGTCAGCCTGTAACTATCTCATCCACAACTCTTTCCTATGCTGTTTTATCCATTGACTTCAGAAGCACATAACCCAGCTCAAGGTGTTTTCTGCTGGTGCTTTGCATTTGAAGGCAGCCCATTCCCCATCCCAACCCATTCCATGACACAGCAGAGCACTGCATGCTCCGTGCAGTCAGCAGATTTCTGTCTGCATTGTGCACAAACCAGTGATCCCCCATGAGAACAGCCCTGTGCTCCTATTCTGCCAGAGTCTGCTGAGAACTGAGATGAAATTGTGGAACTGACCCTTTAAAGTAAGGGAATTGGAGAGTTACAGTCCTCTCCACACACGTTACACCCACGTGCAGACACGGTGGCATCACTGTCACTCACCCAGGCATCTCTGTTGCTCGTAGGGTAAGCAGGCATTTTGGAAGCAATAATGATAACTTCTTCATTCTCTTCTCCTACTCTACTAAAATACACCTTTCCAAAAGACCTATTAAACCTCATCTCATTTGAAAAGAAGTCCATCTGAAACATGAACTGAACAGAACACTGAAGTGAAAGTTTTGAGCAACTGCTGTAAAATGCTAAAAGAGTCTGGGAAAAAGAGAAGATGCATGCTCATTTTCATTGCTGAATCATAAATCCTTTTCACTGCATCATAACTCACCTCTTGTTTAGATTGCTACTCTCCTTGATGTAGAAATTGTCTTCCTATCTTTCTGCAAATGAATTCAGAATTTGCAGTAAGTGTAAAGTGACAAGTAATGATAGAACTAAAGATTATTTTAAATCTCAATTCTTCAAATTCTCTTCTGCATGTAAGCTTAAATGTAATACACAGACGTGAGAACAGTAGCAGTGTTTGATGAAGGCATATAATGATTCAGTTTATGAAAGTGGGATTCATATTCAAAATAGCAAAAAAATGTGGACTATTCTCATAAATCAGGAAAAAAATCATAGTGACCCAACATGATACTTTCAATCAAAATTAACGAACTCATTCTCATTTATTGACATGTAATTGAGAAAAAAACTCTGATGTCATATGAGATTCTGAAACATGGCAATACAGAAATGTTGATGTCGTATTAAGGAGAAGTGCATGTCTACTGCTTTATAGTGCATGGATGCTACTTCCAGTTTCTGCTTATTTTTTCCTTTCATGTCTCCAGTTCTAATATCTTTTTTCCCTTTTCTGTTTTTCTGTCCACTGTGGGCAGAGTGTATTATGAGGTGGATATCCAGTCACCTAAGTGAACGTTAGGCTCTTGTGTGGATTAGAAAGGGACAAGTAAAAATTCTTATTAAAATGTTTTGGCTTCAATGCAGATTCATAAAAAAACTCACACTTTTATAAGTACCCAGAGACTTTTTTTCCCTCTTTTGATGTTACCACATGTTTTTATAATTGTTACAAATGCGGCTTGTAACATAATTTTAGGAGCTTTTTGAATTTTGGAGGTTTTTCGGTCTTGCATGATACTAATTAGCTTGGTAAATAAGAGAATAATGTCATCTGCACCACTCTTCCACGTGGAGATTATTTTTAGTGACTTTGGACTAAAGCAAAGACAACAAATTCTGGGTTATAACAGTCTAAGCTGCCAGTTACAGGGAAACACACTGATATTAACATCTCACATGAGTCCTGCTGTCTGTGACCCAAGGAGCGTGCTAACCATGCACTTAACTTGAGTCTGCATCAAGTTGTATTGCTGTAAATATTTGCCTGTTATGCACGAGGGTGGAAGCTCACCCTCTGAGACGAAGGTGAGTGAAGACTAGCTAAGGATTGAAGTTTTTTTATGGAGCTCATCTTTCAGAACACAGTGAGTGTAGAAGTAATAGCCAAAGACATACATTTGCCAATATGTTTTTCTCTGCTTCTCTGCTATTTTGAATGCAGGACAACCCTGGAAGATTTCCCCTGGTTTCCCAGCTTAGGCCCATGCAGCTTTGCATTATTACCTAAAATAAGCATCTTAAAATATGATTAATACATACATAGCTACAGATATTTATCTGAGTCATGAATATGTAAAAGATGTTGCACAAGTGCATCACAAGTACTTTGAATTCCTTTTTAAAATAATTTATGAAAGCATTAGTGAATTTAAAGGTGAAAATCTCTCACAGATAAAATTTGTATACTACTTTGTAAACTTCATCTTCTCAAAACCCCATCAGTACTTACTATTTCTTTACTCCATAAAACCGTTTTGTCATCTGCGGAATTTCTCTCTCTGCTAAGATGTATTTCTGTCTTTAAACAGAACTTGAAGCAAATATCATCATCATCAACAACAACAAAAAAAATACCCCTCTCTTCACTTCTTTAAACACAAATTCTTGCAGAGTATTGAGGTACAACGTGGCACCTTCAGCTTTGAGAAGTTAAAGAGTGTGGAAAGGAGCAGATGGTTCTAGTTAAACCCTTGTCACTTTAGGGACACAGGTTGGTAGAAACCAACATATCTTGAGGAATTACAGAGGCAAGTAAAAAATGGTTCAATCAATTCAGAGGACCAAAGTCATGAAATATAGAATATCCGTGAATAAGAGGCTTAGGACGGAGTAAACATGTTCTGCTAAGGAAAATCCTATCTTTGACCTATGTCATTAACCTCTCAATAGATGGAACTATGAGAAGATTGATGGTACAGCCTTAAAAATAACTGTTGAGGAATTGCATCTCCTTAAATCTTCAGAGTAAATTGCTTATACAAAAACTATTACGACGTGTTTCTGCATTTTTTCTTTAGTAAATCTGTGCATTTTCTGAAAGCTGCCCAACTTCCACATATGGCAGATATTACAGAACATTTTGATGATTGCTGTAACTTTTATTTGACTTTCATCAAGGCTGTTAATCTCATGTTGATTAAAAAATACCAGAACCAGAAGCATCACTGCTTTTGGTCAAATCTGGTTGATTCAGAAGGGGTAGATTTAACTCAGGGCCGCTAAATTATTACGTGGACTGATCATGGGTAACCTAATGAGCATTTTCAAAGATCAGCACTTGTTGCACTGTTTGAAGCATACCAATGTGCTCAAGAAAAGATTCAGAAATTTCTGCTCCTCTCCAGACAGTTAAAAGAGATGACAGCTCCTCTCATTGACAGTAATGACAGCTTCACGGGGCTGTCAAATGTTACATGCTTCTTTGTGATTAATGATGTTGGCTTCATGCAGTTCTGGAATTTGGAGCATCATTTTTCTTCTCAAAATTCGCTCGCCTGTTGGTGGTCCTGTTCTCTCTCTCTTTTTTTTTTTAAGCTATAGACACAAGGCATCGCTGACAATGAATCCACAGTGCTGAAAAGCACGCCTTTGAGGTAATTTTCACCTAACCATCTCAGCTCCTGTCAGTAACTTCCCTTTGAAATGGCTCAAATGGGATTTCCACTTACGAAGCTTTCTTTACACATTTCCCGCTAGAATATTTGCTGTGCGAAAGACAGCCATAAGGGGCTGTAGACTGCTGCTACAGTGTCTGCTTGAGACACGAGACTCCATTGCAGAATAAAGAGATATCATGCTTTTACTATGCTTGATTTCCGTAGATACCGGGCAATAAAAGCTGAAGAGTGTTCTTCTTCCAGAGCAGGAGGAACACAGATAGCATGATGCCGTGTTGTCTTGTGGTCTGCTCAAGACAGTGCCTTACTGCAAAGCAGTTTTGGAACCGTTTCTTCCTGCCTGGTCTCCTGCAGGCACAGATATCCTTCAGTCCTCTTGGAAGGCGGTCAGGAAGCACCGCTTCCTGGCAGGGAATTCAGCAAGTTCCTTGGCCAGGAATGGGACAAGTGTGTACCAGTCCTTCTTTCTGCCCTCCATTTTTCTGGCCTCCTTTCCATTACCCACTATTTGCTTAAAACATTGTTTCTCCAGAGAAGTTACCTTATGCCTTCATGTCACTATTTTGGATATTGCATGTGTATTGTCCTGTAAGCCTTGACAATTTCCATCTCATCTCCAAAACCACACCACCATCTACACACACTAGGAGTCTACACTAGGAGCATAGGGTGGTTCCTGCTCTTTCCCTTAGCATAGGGAATGTATGGTACCTGCATTCAAGTTTTCAATTAATTTTCCATGTCCAAATTTATGGACAACTGGCAGGAGGAGAGGCAAGAGATAAAGAAATGATATGAGCATTTTGTTTATAGGGATCATTTTTTAGTCGTTAAAAAATGAAAAGAGAAAAAAAAAGAACGCATATACATATATGAAAGACCGGGCAAAAAAGAGTTCTTCTTAGTCTTGAGTATCCTTGAAGAATATGACATATCCTTAAGGGTATGGCATTGTAAATGCTTTGATCCTTGTTTTTCAACTTCTAGAACCTTCCATTTTGTTTCACTCAGCAAGCTGAGTCAGCTCAGTCATTGGTCCTGTCAGCTTCTTTTATATAAGTCCTATGTGCTAGCCTGCACATATTTACATGTCATTTGAACGTTCAGCAGCCTCATACCAAATATGTAATATATAATACTACTGAATATTATGAATTTGTAGATATAAAGTCTGTGTGTCCCACACAGATTGCAATTGTTTGTAGTGTGTTCAGATGGTGTGTGGCTGTTTTTCAAGACCATATTTCAAGTAGCTTCCAGTTTTGAAACTAAACAGATATTTTTACACATCTTGGATGTTTTGTGTACTTTGGTTCCCACTCATGTGTGACCCACTCCTCCCTGTCTTTGGGTGTGATACTAGTGAATGATATTAAATGGAAACATCTGCATAGATTTTGCTTGAGCATCTGTTAGGTGGTCCTGACTTCTTGTCTCCAGTGCCTAGATCTTGCTAGGAACCACTTCTCCAGAAAGAAAAAAAGAGAGCAGAATCACTTGAGGTTAATCTTGCCTGAAATAAACAGTTTCAGAGTGAATACATTTTTGTGTGTGATTTATTGCCTTACAGAAGCTATCTACCTGAAATTCTTTATGCGGTAGGAGCATCCTGACACTAAGTACTGTGACTTTTTAGTTGGTATTGTGTATGATGGCTTTATGGAGGCACTGAGATCATATATTGAAGTATATAATTACATGTAGTTAAGCAGTATTTAACCATGTAAAGCTCCAAAGAACTAATTGGCTGGAGATCTCTAAGCCAAATTTGTGATTACATCAGGATTTTCAGAGGAGTTGTTGCTTAATTTCATGTGAATAGGAAGGAAGGGATTGTGGATTAAATGCAGCACTTCTTAACATGAGCATAACTGCATTCTGTTCTACCATGTACTTCCACTGTAACTTCAGGTAACCCCATTAACCCATCCATACTTCTAGTTTACAGTCTTAAAAATGGTCATAATGAAGCCGTATGTTGGGAACACTGTGAGGTTTAATTCATCCCTATTTGTAAAGCACTTTGAGATTCTTGGATGGGAAGTGCTCTATAAATGCAAAGTAATAGAAGAGCAGAGTTCTAACCATTCTGTTACAAACCCTGTGCATGTTTTCCGAGTTTACACGTCTTTTGTTGGTCATGCCATGAAAAAAAAATGAGACTAACTTATGTTTTCAGTGCAATACAGAGAACACTCCTTCAAGTTCACGACCGTCTTCAAGTGCTGAGCAGAAAATGAACATCTAAAATCATGTACTCAGAAGGCTTTTTTTCCTCCTTTGTGATGGAAGAAGAAAATACCCTCTGCTTACAGGCAGCTCATTCAAGCAAATGAAACCTGTTCTGATTTCTGAAGCTGTGTTCTAAATTTCGCACATTCAATTTCTTCCAGATCACCACAGACCTGAGGCAGCGTTGCACAGACAGCCATACGGGAACCTCAGCCTCTGCACCTATGGCTGCAGGCATCATTGCACTGGCACTGGAAGCAAAGTAAGATCTGAGTTATGCTCTGAAAAAAGAAATTATTAATCATACAGATGGATTTTACGCACTTATCTGGCACCTTTTATCCGGGGATCTCAAAGTGCTTTAGACACTCTGTGTATTTGAAATTCACAGTACGCTTATAAAGACAGGACAGATCAGCACGCTCACCTTGCATGTGAGAAAGCTGACACCATGGTTATGAAGGCAGAGTACTCAAAGAGTGTGGAAATAACTTGGAATGGTGGTGAGCACAGGTAGTTTCCACTGAATGGAATCAGTGGAGGTATCCTCACAGTGGCTTTAGGTACCTTCAGAGAGCTGCCCAGGATCTGCTGTACTCTGCAGGCTGCTGTAGGTTGCTTCTCACATTCATCAGGCTCCTTTTTGCAGCATCCATTCTTGAATGTAAAAAATCTACTGGGACATTGTTAGGCTAGTAGGAACACAAAGGAACACAGTATAGAAAATAAAAATTCACAATCTCTGTGTGTTGAACTGAGAAGTCTGTCTCTTCTAATGGGTCAAGTTCCACAGTTTCACTTTAAAAAAACATAGCTAAATGTAGTTCCTCAGTCCTCTTACCTTTAGCTCAGAAAATTTCTATTTTGTAAGCATTTTGTCAATTGCAGAATTCCTTTCTGTTTATGTCTGATATATATTAATATCATGTTTGTGAAACAGCAGAAATATGGGAGATTTATCAAGTAATTTGTGCTTCAGGTCATTTTGCAATGCTGTATGCTGCATTGGATGATACATGCAGATCTAAGGTGTAGTGCTCCACTCCAAGTCCTGCTTGAATTCAGATTTTAAGTGCCAAGAGATCAACTTTGTTAAATTCTGAGGACAGTTTCCTATCAGGGCAATGAGTTTCTTTGAAGAAAGTAATACTTTTGTGCACAATGGTTTTTTCAAAGTATATGTTACCAATAGCTGCAGGTTTATGTTTGCGTTTTTGATGTTGCTTTTTTGAAGCCATGGGTTGATATTCAACACAAAATGTATATTTGCTGCTGACTTACAGTCATGAAAATAAGTGAGAGTAATTGAAAAATGGATATAATCTTAAGTAGTGGGGCACTTTTATCATTATAATTAGATTTTGTTAATGCAATGGTTAGAAACAAAGCTATTTGAAAAAAAAATGTAGTGCTAGTATTTTAGAAAGCATTCTTTTCAATCTCTTCTTAGTCTCAGTTGTAAGAATGCTTAAATTCATTCTAAAAGTAATCTGTTTACACAGATAACATTGCATGTGCCAAAACTTCATTCTGCTGAAAGTTTTTATAATTACTTATTAATGAATTGCCATTGTTTGTAATTTGTGCCATTTTATGAGCATTTGCTAACAAATATTTGCTATAGCTGAAGCTTTAAAAGAATTATTGCACACAATTCCCACAGCCAACCTACCTCTGATGTCTTAATACCGACTGTGAAGCTTGCACTTTGCACATCCTTTGTTTTAGTTATATTTTGGTGAGTGTATTATTGAGAAAGCCAGGATACTGCCAGTGGATTAGTGGTTTTTTGTTTGTTTGTTTTTAAATTGATAGTTGCTATGATAACAGATATCTCAGGAACAAAGGAAAAATTACATTGAACCTTCACCTGTACTGATGGAGGCAGAATGTGTATGTGTATGTATATATCCTAGTCACTTTTTGTATTTAAAGTGCTCTGTTCTGTGTTAGGAGACATCCAGGCTGAAAATGCAACAGTTTTTTGGGGGGAGGGCGGGTTCAGGTTTATTCAATTTTAGTAAAGAGAGCTTTCTAACTTATTTCCACATCTCTCTTATGCTATATATTTGAATAGATTTGAATTATATTAATGGTAACATAAATGTGCTTCTTGTGCATTTCACTGCCTCATTTGCATTCCATTTACTAACTTTCCTTGTCTATGAATACTTACAACTAACCTTCCGAATAAAGCTACCAGCCAGAAATGCAAAAAGAGAAAAAATATTTAGGAGAAATATTTCCAGTTTTCCCTTGATGTTGTTTTTTTCTTCTGTAAATTAGCCTGGGTTCATACTTACCACAGTGGTAACATTGCATCTAGTTAAATGACAGATTATGGAATAACATCTTTAGTGTCACTAGGAGATCATGTCATAATCTGTTTAACCCTAGTGTCATGGAGTTGCAGATGTGAAATGTACTTAGTTGATTTTAGCTACTTCTGAACTGCATTATTTATTCATTTATTTATTCAAATATTTGAGTTATAATTTTCTCTTGTGATACCTGTGAAGTTAGATGATATTAAATAAAAGACAGGAATTAAAAAAAAAAACATACAAAAAGAAATTTTAAAGCTCTCTGAAATATTTTCTCCTGTACTTGTAAAAATACATAGCATATAAAGGACAAAGACTTCATGATTCTGTTTAAGAGCTTAACTGGAAATAATTTTCATTCAGATAGAGCCTGCATTTACATAGATTCTTTCTTAAATACTGTTTTATTGTCTGTTCTAGCAAAACTAATGTTTGTAGTAGAGGTTTTTTATTAAGATTAGTTGGAAAAGCATTATTAATTATGCTTTTCATGCAGCAAATTGGAGCACTTAGTTCTGAACACTTTTTCAGTATTTCTGGAATAATGTATAGTTTTATTTCATGCTGGAAGAACAGATGCCAGAAACTATGGCAGTGAAATAGTTTTGAACCAAAAACGTCAGTTTTCGAGAGAAGGTAACTTCTGTTCCTGGGAGACTTCAGGGGGCTCATACAGGCCTGATTGCGAGCTTGAACAGCCAAGAGATTGCTTTAACTGACAAGCAAAGATACATTAAAGCCATGGAAAGTGAGCAAAACATATTGCCACTGCAACCTGCCACTTGCTTGCTTTCATAAGCCCGATGTGGAAGGATTGGTGAAGAGGTGATAGTTAGGACCCCATCTTAATCTAGAGTGAACACACCTTTCTTTGAGCCTTTTTTTTCAGGCTAGTGTTGGAATATGAAATGGCATGTTTTCCTCCAGGAACCCCAGTGCAACCAAGTTTTAAAATGCTTTTTTGAAATCCTGTTGGGGCCCTAGTGCAAAAACGTATGAAAACACAAAGAAGCCCTTTCATAATCTTCATATTCTGTGGGTTTTTGTAGTATTCAGGTAGTCACTTGTTTTATCTGATCAGTTCCCAGTGAATCTAGTATGTGCTATGGATAACTTCTTGCTTTGTGTGTTACACCGTTTTCATATTAATTGCACAATGCTGAATTTTGCCAGTTGTAAACCAACAGTTATGAAAGTAGAGTGTATGTCAGATAGGTAGTGATATTATTTCTAAGAATAAACTATTTGCATTACGTATTACCATCTACTATTGATATCAAAAAGACCCCTCTTCGATAAAAGGTTTCAGATTTGGGATTTGGATAAATCAGATCTGGGAGTGAGACTCAGTATGATGCATCTTTTCCACTGGGCTTTGTGCCATGCTCCTATCGAGAAGGCAAAGAAAAAAAGTCTTATGTTGCTTCAGTTTTGCCAAAAGAATAAATTATCCATCCCGAAGTGAACTGCATGTTCCACTGTTGATAAGCCAATGCGTGTGTTCTGATCCATGGTATGATTAACTGGAGGTACATGAGTTAGAAATGACACCTAAAGTGGAAGTATTAATTTGCTATTTTTCAGCCTTTTCTCTTCTGCCTTTTCCTCCTTCAGAGGAGGGACAAAGCACCTCATTTTTTTAAAAGGCAGTAAAACTGAGTATAATCACTGAGATGAAAAGCAACCTGAGTTTGAATTGCAAAGGGTCAGGAATGTCAGAGGAAGAGACTTCAAATTTCTGTAAGTGACCAGATACTTGAGGCACTGTATTGATTGATTTTCTTACTGAGACTCCGTCAAGAGGACAGAAAAGCAGTATACTGACAACTTAGGTATAGTTTTGGGTACAGAGAACATACCTCTGTTGTCTTCAAAGTCAAGAGAGAATTTTGTCCCAATTATGAGAAGTTTGTTTGTCTGTGAATAAAATAGACTAAAGGTGGTAAGAAGGTTGAGGCAACCTATGGAAATGCTTTCAGGTGACCTCTCTATATAGGATTCCAGTGAAAGTCCATCAGACTTGGCTAGGTCTTTGCTCAGTTGATGGACTATCTTTTAGAAAAGGGAAATTCAAAGTCTGTGAGCTAGGAATCTGTGAATCTTTTCATTTTTGGAGTAGTTGTAAAATAATGCTCTTAATGATGAGATATTTGAGCAGTAGAAAAGCGAATAAATGATTAATCTAGAATCTGTGTTTCTCCTGAGCTTCAATGACCAGTGCCACTTAGACAATTTCAATTATTAATTGAGATTCATTAAGTTTGTTAAGTTAAGTTAACCTGAGTTAAGTTTGCCCAGTGTTTCCCATTTTAAGGGCCTGTTTTCAGTTACACATAACCTTGCCAAAGAGCTTTTGTTTGGTCTGAAATTTTCCATATAACTTGCCTTACAAATGGTATTAGGAAGATTCCAACCAACCATTTCTTAAACTAAGCCTGAGTTTAAAAAAGTTCTTTGTGTTCATTTTTAACTTTCTCATTGACATTTAGTGTGTCTGAGCTTTGGAGCAATAGCTAGAAATAGAAGTGGATAGCCATTGTTCCAGTGCCAGGCAATGCCTTTTGCTTTGTAAGCTTTTGAAAAATCTCAGTTATCATGTGCTCTGTTGAAGATTTTGGGAGTTTGGCAGCTCTATTTCCTGTAGTTTCCTGGTTCACTATGCGTTCCTCAGCTTTTCAAGGCTGACTTTTGCTGAAGTTGCTCTTCTGGGTTCTGCTGGCTGTTCAGAACCAGCCTGCAGAACACGGATGTGCTCTGCTTTGCCCTGTCTGCATTCTGCAGAAAGAAAAGAAACAAGTGCAAGCGAAACAAAAAAAACAAGTGTACCTGCAGGCTTTCACTGAGACTCCTTTAAACACAGAGTTGTAGCTCTACTGTATTAAAAGTAGCACAGGAATAACTGACTTATTAGATAGATGAAATCAGTAGTGTGGACACCATTTTCCTGATTGTTCCCCATATTACCCTAGGGTAGTGCAAGGTTACCCCAAATGTACAGTAACATTTATTCTGAAACTGGCAGCTCGTCCAGAGTTTCATTGTAGTTGCTTCCACATTCTTGTCCCAAACTCTTTTTGAGTAGTCACATTTCATTCTTCCTCTGGAGAAGGTGCAGTCAAGAATGTGTTGCGAATACCGATCTCCTCAGAAAGTCATTAACATGCAGGTGCATCACTCTTTGTTTTCTTATTGTTGATTCTTGGTTTTTGCACCTGGGGAAAGCACAATACTCCACAGGCTGTGGACTCTGGCATCACTGTGTGCACTGCTGAGTTGGTACAGGTACACAAATATGTGTCTGATTATACTTCTGCTAGTCTAGAGGAATATATTCATCATGTCAGAGTACAACTGCACTTATTCTTGATTCCTTTGAGGGTGCACTTCATAGTCTTGTTCCCTGAAAAAGAGCGCTAAAAGACCACCCATCTTCCTTAAAATGGATAAAGTGAAAGCTTTAATGAACTGGATGCACATGCTCACTTTTGCAGCAGAGAGCTATTGATTAAATATGTGTGAATATTATCAATTATAAATACATTTTTAGCAAAACTTTTGCAGTATGTCTGCTTTTCAGCTCTATTCTGTGAGTCACTGTGGCTAAAAATAGCATACTTGCTCTTTCAGGAGTGTAATTGGCCACTTTTCAGAAATTCAGCATGTATGGAAGCATAAAGACAGAGTCTGCTACTGCTTGGGAAGTTAGGTGGAGTTATTAAACATCGATTTTGGAATTTGGTCAAAATACAGACAGAATCTGTTACATTTGTAACCAGAGCTAGAATATGTCAAGCATGCATAGGGTTTTACCTGGCCTAGAACCTGGCCTAGACCATCAGCCCATAGAGCTGCACTGAAAAAAGCGCTGAATTCGGAAAGGGGAAAAATGGTATTGACCAACTCTAGTGCCTCTAGTTCACTTACTGCTCTGCTCTGCTTAGTTTAAAACAATGAATGAAAACACAACACAGAGAAGCCAATCAGTTTATTTTTAGTGAAAATTAAGGTAGATCTTCCCATTTTTAAGTAAAAATCTTATAATAGCTTTGGCCTAGAAGAAACAAAAACTTTTCTGTACATAAATCAGAACCTATCTGTGCAACAGAAGAGCAAGAAGACAAGAATTTCAGTATTCTTTTTCAGAAAGAATTAATGTGACAAAACAAAATCAGCTCTGAAATGTTTGAGGATCCATATTTTGACACAAATGATTAGTTTAATCTAGTTTAATTATCATATTAAATAATTGGTTTGATCCTGGAAGACACCTTACCCATTTTTGTTGCATTCAGATGGCCTTGATTGACTTTTTCCTCTCCCTCTTCACCTCGGTCTCATGTCATGTCGTTTACGTCCTGTTTCTGGCATCATGATCCTTGCCATTCCTGTGTATACCAATGTCTCCCATTTTCAGAGCCTTCAGAACAACTTTATGAACAGGTTTTTGCTTTTTGTTTGTTTTTTTAAGAGCTATCAGTCATCACTCTAAATTCTCCATTTTTTATTGTTGCTTGTTTGTAGAAAAAAAATTGTTATCTTCTGTACAGTACTGTAAAGAAACCGAGATAGGACAGATCATCAGTGTATACACTGAACACCAATAGTCTAAAAATCAATCTTAAAATAAACTTAAATATGATTGTAGCCAATCCAAAAGCCTTTAAATAATGACACTTTGAAAGATTACAATGTGCTTTGGAAGCTATGAAGATGTTGCATTAACATTAGCTGACTGGCATAAAGTGGATCCAGACATAAATTGATGAACATGGTGTTGTAAAGGCAACTGTTAGAACCTTGAAAAGAACTTCAAAAGATGCAGATTTATAAGGAAAACTTCTGAAGTTTTAGAATTTATGGGTATGTATTTAAGATTAATGGTTAAGATTAATGATATTAATGTTCAGTATATTAATAATATACTGAGTTTAGAATGTATTTGCTTTGAATTACACATACTTAGTTTTAGTCAACATCCTATTTCCAGAGGCATAACATTGCTGTTCTTTATCTGGGACTTCAATTAAGATGCAGATAGAAAAAGAGTAGAAATACAGCAATTAATGTAAAAGGTCACCAAGAGCAGTTTTGAGTCTATGAAGATATTTTCCCCAAATATCATTAACTACATGTCTCTTTAGAGAGAGGTCCATTGCACATGTCCTTAATACTGCTAATAATTGACTTTTCTCTTACGGTATTTTCAACTGCCACTGTGTTTTTTTGAGCAAAGCTTATCTTCTGCCAAACTTGAGTTTGTCCTGGCTTTCTTTCAAAAGGCTCTCAGTCAGTGAAAGGGAATCAGAAATTACTTGCAGAAATTAGAAGTGCCACCTGGAACCCTGTAATGGTATTTTTTTCTCTTGTCTGTTTGAAAAAAAAAAGAAAAGTTCTTCCAGAAATGCATGTCAGCCTTGCCTGTTTTGACAAAAAATATTTTTTCAAATGGACCATCATCATCACACTCAAACTACTAGTTATGAAGATAATATAGCAATCATTATTCCTTTTGCTAAAAAATATAAGATCCCATTTGTATTGTTATTGCATTCAGTGATATTTTTGCTAATTGTCCTTGCAACAATTATTTATTTTGAATGATTATTTTAGGTCATTATACAAAAGAAAAATGCCTGAATTCTTTACTTTTTTTTCTTTACCTTTTTTTTTTTTTTAGCCCCACTGTCATGAAGGAAACTACTTGTTTAATGAAGAAATCAGATTTGGCCAGAAATAATGACCTACTATTTCTGAGCAGCTGGAATAATGATTTTTTTTTTCTGTTTAAAGATACAGTTAAATCTGAAATGACTATTACTGTAGTATAACTTAATGCACTTGTCCTGTTTCATTTCTTCTCATATACGTTGTTTCACAAACATTTTGAGAAGCTTGTAAAAGAGAGGCCTGCACCTCAGAGTATAAATAGTTTGGTGAGGACATGACATTCATTACTTGTTGCTTGTTAGACAAATTTTTTGAATCTAATTGTTCTCACTTCTGCTTATTCTAGTATGATTTTGATTATTGTCTGGTATGTACAATCCCAAGGCAATTCCAGATGAGACACTGAAAAATTTTTTTCTTGGAAGGAAATTTTTTGAAATCATTCCATTATCAAGCAGAGTTAGTACTGTTCTTAATGCATTTATTCATTTCAAGATGTTTAGCTATTACTTCTTCTGAGGTTAATCAAGTGGTAAATCAATTAACGTCAATGACATCTTGTCTGGATCTGTGGCCCACATGGCTAGCAAACAACTGGTTGCTCATTAAGTTCCAATTTCGGTGTTTTACAATTTTTGACCAATTCTCTGATTTTTCCAGATGCTTTAAAAATTGGCTGCTTGTCTGTTCTGTTTAAAAAAAAACAAAAACCCTCTCCTTTCTCCAAATAATCTGCTATTTTGATTTCATTCCAGGCCTTGTTTTTTTTTTTTTGTTACAGTTTCTGGAAAAAAATGGACACAGTTGCAACCTCTTGTTTCAAATGAGGTGTCTACTGTAGGGAGGAAATTTCAATCTGGCAATAACCCAATTTTTAGTATAATGAAGCTCAGATTGTAGGTTCCAGAAATCAGTTTGAGTATTGTTCTTATACTATTAAATCTCTAGATATAAATATTCCCACACTACCATTCCTTAAGAAGAAAACGTGAACAAAATGTATCTATCTCATGACTTCTGCAATAAGCAGACAAATGTGGAGATGGTATGAGAGGCAGATTGATTTAACCAGATACGTTTTCTATGTCCTGGAAATCAGACTTTTGATCAAAGATTTTCTGCTCCAGAAATTCTTGCCTTATTTTTTATGATTAGATAAGGATGGCAGATAAAACAGCAAATGGTTCAGTTTCAGGATGTTCTGTGTTTCTTGTTTCTAAAAGTAAACTCTGCTTTTGAAACCTAATCTCATTTTCTGACTGAGCAACTAATGCAAATTTATGAGAGTTTAGTACTATTAAGTGGAGGCTACTATATCCCTGTATCTTTTATCTTCTATTTCTTTTTAAATAATCAGTTGAATGTGGTGTATCTTGAATCTCTCCTTTTAAAGTTGAGAGGAGCATTTTAGTACTTTATTTTTCGCCAGGAGCATGGACAGCTTGCTTTATGGAATAACAGATTGTTTAGATTCCAGATTATAAAGAATGCAGCTCTTGGGATTCCTAGAGGTCTTCCTGAAGGCCTGAAACATGTTTTCTTAAGTTTTTACACAGACTCCCAGTGAAATTCCTGATCTTTACTGATTTTTTCTTTTTCTTGAGGCATGTTACGTGACTGTCCAAGCATACCCTACATTACAAGCTCTTAATGCCCATTACATTCCATGACGTTTTTGCAGGTTTTTTTTTTTTTTAACCAGCTTAGCAGATACACAGCTTCTGTCATCATAGTCCAGCTGCTAGTGTGAGAGATTTCACCTTAAAGAAAGAAAAGCCTTTATCTGTGAGCTTATTAATTTATTAACAAATGTTCAGGCCTGATAGGCATCCTCTCTCACTCTTCTCCTTAAAGAATAATTCAGACATGAATGTACCCTCATTCGTTTTATGTACAGATATGGAGGAGAACTGAATGGTTACAAAGTGATACAGCTAAAAAGAAAATACAGAAAAAATCTCTGTGCACGAAATAAGAGATTCACATATAAATCATTATCCTTCAGATTATTCCAGCTCCACTTCCTGTGATATCCTGACTGTAGCTGCAAAGGCCAGTTTATCATCTTAGCATAGACCACAAAAATCCCCAGGGTAATGTTCTGTGAAGGAAAAAGATACCCTTGGAAATAAAATGGTACTACTGCAAGGGAAGCAAGAAAAGGATGTCTGGTAAAACTCTGTGGTACCTTACTTTGAATTGTCTTGTACAACCTAGTTGCATAAAAGTCTGACATTTTTAAGTAACTCTATACTGGATTTCAAGATGAAGGATTATGTAGTTACTGAAAAGTAAAATGTGTAAAAATTAGTCATGTGATATCCCAAGTTTTTCTCCATTATATAGAACTTTGTACCATAGTTCTGAAATGTAACTGTTTCATTTGTTGTAATTTTACCCAGGCAAGTAAGCTTCTTTTGGTTAAGACCCATCAATATTTGTCCTTAAGATCACTGCGAATAAGAAAGGGGGAAGATTTCCTAGGAACAGGTTCATTGCAGTTTTGTAATAACTTCTGTGCCCCTGTTGTCTTCTAAAATTCTAGTTTGTGGAAGGTAAAATTTATCATCTAAAAACATGAATTTACACAGCTTGAAATAAAAAGTACTCTTTCTGTAATGTTATTTCATTACATAATCACATCCACTCATTTTTTTTCCCACTAGCTTGATTTCTTCTCATAGGGGAAGACACTGCTTCCGTAGTTAAACACCATACAACACTGATTCCTCAAGTATTCCCACGAATTTTGGAAAAAAAAAAATCTGGAAGATATAAAACACTGCTGGGGAAAGGAGGCAACCTGTACAACATTTAGCACATGCAACAGGGAAATGAATGAAATTTTCTTTTTTCTTTCCCTGTCAGCCCATAGAAGAATCAGATATTTCTGGAAGATTCCTTTTGCTCTGTGGCTGCTTCCCAAAGATATTTCTCATTGAAATTTCTAGTGATCTGACCGTGTATTAGTGTAACAGCACAGAGCAATGTCCCCCTTGCTCCAGGAAGGGGCCCACTCAGATCAGTCATGGTTGGTCTTCCCCACACTCATACTTCCCCACTATTTCCAGCTGTGAATGAAGCCAGGGACAGAGGAGGGCCATGCAGGAGGAGAGCAGTGCCTGAGTATATGACTTCTGCCCTAAAAGCAAGCACCTGAAAGAAGTCTTTTGTCTGCCAGCCCTAGTGTCTTCTCCTTCTGCATGACACAGAAAATGTTAAGGTGTTGAACCAAGTTCTTCCGGGGTTTCCATGACTTCTTAGTTCTGGGCAGTGTAGACAAACAACACGAGCCTGATAAATTTCATTCTGGTCTGTCCTCGTCCTTACAGCTGAATGGAGCTGTGCTGTTGAGCACAGCACAGGCAGATAATGACACTTCAGTGATCCTTGGAGCACGATGCTGAGTGGCTGGGGGCTCTAGCGTGTGAGCTGCAGTGCTCATTTCCTCCCAGCTATTCAGTCACCCATTCCATTCTCTCCACTAACTGATTGTTTAAATGGAATGCTCTTCTTCTCCATGTGCTACCAAATGATGAAAAACACTGAGAAATTGGAACAAATTTAAAAGCCCCCTACTATGGCCATACTCCTTTAAATGGCCTTTTAAAAAAAGTAATTCTCCTTGGGATGTTTGACCGTGGATCCAAGAGCAGTAAGAAAACTACACTCCCTACAGATTTCCTCAATTTCTGCAAGATAAATAGGTAGTAACTGTATTTTGAGGGTGCAAACAGCATTGTCTTACGCTGTCCCAGCAGACAGGTTATTAATACTCTGTTAAAGTAATTTACATCTGTCCTATCAAACACTTCTTGTGTAACTATTCAGATTTGGTGTTCACAGCTACAGTGAATTCCAAGGCTCAAGGTAATATTCAAGGGAATAACAACCGAGACATTCGAATTAGAAATTGAAACTTTCATTGAATTTGCCAGTTGAAATTCCCAGCTTGAAGATGTAATTACTAAGATTTAGTAGAGTTTTTCAGTGAGCCATCATTTGGCTTTTTTTTTCTCTTTGGTCAAGGTAGGTAACCATGTACAACAGTTGATGATCATACAAATTACATCTGGATGAAATATACTCCTTTATCTTCCTTTGCTTAGCAAAGCATTAGAAGTTTCTTATAGTGGAATACTACTTGTGTATCATTATAGCCTGCTTAATGCAAAACTTAATGGTTGGATACTGTCTTGCTGTAAAATTAGAACATTATTTTGAAGGGAGCATAGGGAAAGGAACTTAGAATTGTTTGGTTTGGATACTTTTTAGCTTGCATGACCTTTTATCTTTCCATTTGTACAGAATATGTCTGATTTTTCGCTTTGTCTTTCCCTTTTTCCATAGTCCATTTCTGACCTGGAGAGACATACAGCATATTATTGTAAGGACTTCACGTGCAGGACATCTGAATGCTAATGACTGGAAAACCAATGCAGCTGGTTATAAGGGTGAGCCACTTCTTTACCATCAATGGCTTAAAGATTTTTGTCATTTTGATTCTGTTTAGCTTTGAGTCTTTCATTTGAAAAAAAAAACAAAAAGAGCCTGTCCTCTCTTCAATAAAGAAAAGCTCTTAAAATTACTAAAAATAAAAATGGCAGCCACTGAATGATAGCCACCAGATCCTGCTAGGCCCTTTCAGCCCTACATTGTACAGTGCTGGAAGAAAACTAAGTGTATCAGGTGTTTTAATTTTTTTTCTTCTATAGTTAATATAGCTTTTGTAGCTAGAATAGCCTAGAGTTGAAGCTGTAGCAGTTATCAGATTCAGCCCGTGTTCTCATTTAGGATTGCTGACCATCTTGATTAAAAATGACAGGACAGTGTTTTCAAATTTCTGCTTTATATGAGTCTCCCTATATTTTTTATTTAAGATTGCTTTCTGATTTAGAAAAAGAAATCTTTAGAAAAAGAAATGAAATTGGGACAAATACTTATCAATCAGCTGTAAATAAAGGTTTCTGAAATTTTGTCAAACCAGTGACAAACCAGTAATCACCTCAAGATGTACAGTATATTACATTGCTGCAGCACAAGGCAAAGAAGCAAAAAATGCTATGTCTTACTTAGCCTCAAAAAAAAAAACACATGTTCAAAGACTGTAGGCTGTATCTTTTGTATCTCTAGGCTGTATCTTTTTGTAATGCAAGCAGAAATATAGAGTGGCACCACTAGATAAGAGATATTTTCAAGTGATGACACAAGGTAGAACCTTGAATTCATAGAATTTTGTATTTCAGCATGGTTTGGTTTCTGATTCCCATTCATTCTTACTGTCTTCAGTCTGGATTGCATCTAAAAGAAGTGAGGATGGTTTATTTCTGCTTCTCTAGTTCTCTTTTCATAAAATTTCTGCTGAAGACTGCAGTACTGTTTTAAGATAAGTATTAATTTGAAGTCTTTTGTGTGAGGATCTCTTGAAAGCAGAATATAACATATAAGAACCATCAAATCTTTTCCCTGGTTTCACTATAACACTGGAACCCAACTTTAATCTATTCCAGATCAAGGCATGTTTCCACAGAGCATCTTTAATATATCATTCTGACCTATGACATTTCTGCCGCAACTGAATAGAAACCAAACAAAAAAACTTTCATTATTGGATCCAAACCAGATTCTAACTACCGAGGATGGATTTAGAAATGGGTATTTGACTCCAAGCCCCTCACAATGAGAAGGTTTTGAAATTCACAAGATTGGTTTTAACCCACTTACAAAAAGCACATACCGACATGCAAAAATGTATACAGTAAGAAATAGGTACTTCCTTAGTTATTACAGTGTTTGTTACTATGAATGTCATTATATTTTGGCAGGAGTTTGTGACTATATTATCATTTTATTGGAGTTATCTGAAATTCTAACAGTAGCAAGTAGCATCAAATGAAGTTTTTTTTTTTCCTAGCTCGCTCACGAAATTCTGTCTTTTTGTGTTTTTCCACTTGTTTCCCAAGAGAGACAAGCACCCTATGTTGCATTTCACAGCAGCTGTCACTCTTTGGCAGAGGAGATGTCACGCTAACCCCAGCGGTAGCGGCACCGGCGGCAGGACTTGACTGCTTCGCCACTGCAGCTAGCTTAGTCTGAATCCTGGGAGCCAACTGTTTTAATGTTTGTCGTAGCAGATGGATAGCAGGGAAAAGAAGTGAGAAGGGTTTCTCCACCACTTGTGCAAAATCATGAACATGGGCAAGCTCCCCTGTGCCGATCAGAAGTCAGGAAACACAACCTGATCTGGCAGAGCTCTGCTGTAGGCTCCGTGGTGGACTGAAAAAGAGGAAGACAAACTAAGTGCCTCAACCTCTGTGGAGCTCAGGAATCAACTTTAACCCAGATAAAAGCATGAGTTTTAACTAAGTTATTTTGGCAACTTAGTGTGAGCAAATGGTTCCAATAAAAATTCAGCTCTCTTTAAACCTCTGTTGGTTTTGGAAAAAGGAGTAGCAAAAGATTTAGATTAAATCACGACATCCAAACCTGAGCTCAGAAGGGGGTTTGCACACCGCTGCTGGCGAGACTGAAACAGTATTTTACTATTGCACGTGGCAATATTTAGTATAGTATTACACTATTATCCTTCACAGTTGCCAAGAGTAACAAATAAAGTACAGTTTTTCATAGATGAATTACTCTGATCAGACTGAGTTCCTTAAGGAATTATATCATAATTTTGTTGATGACAAGATCCATCATTCTTACAAAGCACGTCCATAAGAATGGAAAAGAGGGGAAGATTGTCTTTAAAATTAATTAAAACAAAGAATGTCTCAAGAAACACTCTCTCTTTCCTCCATGCATGATGGAGAAAAAAAAAAAAAGGAAGAAAAAAAAGAGGAGAAAGAGAGAGACAGCCTTGTTCCTTTAGAAATGGGAAGTGAAAGGCTGAAAACAACAAAAACTTTGAAGAACCTCTCACTCCACAAAGGGTGGGCAAAGGCTAGTAGTTGAAAGTGGGTCATCGTGCCTTTTCAGTGGGCTGTTTTGCTGGGCTGCATGGCAACTCCAAGCCTTGCTAGTCACTTGCAGCTTTTCTGCCTTGCAGAACACACACAGACAGAGCTCATACATGTCGGTTTTGGTGGCAAGATCTCCCATCTTTTCCATCTTCAATTGATAGATTAATTCAGGAAAAGCACTTGAGCCAGCCAGTGATTTGCCAAAGCAAAGGCAGTTTTCCGTTTCATTTTCTGGCAAATACAGAGTTTTCATCAGATGCATGTCAACAGAATAAGGCCATGAATGGGCAAGAGTTTTTATGTTGTTAGTGTTTTTATTTATTGTTTTGTAACCAGTGGGTAGACATCTTTACATAGGAACTTAATATCTGATACTCTAAAAAAAGAAATTCTGGAATGCTCATTTTGTGATCTAGTGAGTTGTACATATAATTTTCCACTAGTAAAGAGATAGGTTACACTCAGCCTCACCTCAAAATCAAGGGGGTTTTTATAATTAAAGCAGTTAATTAACCGATAATATAGAGGAAAGCTAGAGAACATCTCCCCCCCCCCCTTTTTTTTTTTTTGTGAGGATCCCAGGGCTGTTGCTCCCTTTGTGCTATGCCAGATCAGTATGCAACCACTCTTTGTTCTGCCAATTGTTTGGTCAACAATAGAGCTCACCCCAGCACTCATATAAAGCCTTCATGCCAAGCAGTTTCTACATTGAAAGAAACCAAATGAAACGCTGCAGTTTTAAGAACAATGATCAAATCATCTGAACAATTCTTTGTATGTAGCTGAAGCTCCACATACTGTCAAAGAAAGTTCTCTGGGGGAGCAGACCATTTGGAGGGAATGGATACTGTTAGTTTGCTTTTTGATTTTAGAGAACGTATTTTGTTCTTTCTGGCTCAAAATGTGGGTAATATCATCTAATACAGTGAAATAAAACGTCAATTAAAGAGAAATTGAAAAATGAACTTTTTTTTTCCATTTCAGGCCATTTCTAGGCATTAGTGGCAGCTTCTTCCTGCAGAAGCTGAATGATGTTATTTGAAAAGGAATAATAGGCCAACAAAGCTAAATCTCTTCCATTTAAATTAGACAAAATATCACAGCTGGCTACATTAGGAGAGTTTTGGTGTTTTATCTTAACCTTAGTGTTTAATGGCCTTTGAATATAATTCTGTAATTAAAGTGCTTAATAAAACTGGTGATTAGTCTTGTTGTAAGCAGTGCATTACCAATTCTGCAAATGATGAAGAGATGAGACTACCCCTATGCCTAGCATTGGTTAACTTTAAATTGCTGTAAGGCAACTGTTAGTCAGGCACAAATGCAGAGACTTGTGCAAGAATTTGCACAACCTCATATATATTTCAGAGAAGATAAACAAGCGACGCACTGCTGCATATGTAAATAGTTTTTTTAATGTATTTTGAAATCATTGCTAGGAGCAGGTATGAGACTCTTGAAAACAGTAAAAACTCTAGGAAGTGAGATGTCAACCGAAGATGTTCCTATATCAGAACACCTTTCAAATTCCTGTCTTAGGGATTACAGTTGATATATGCACATAGCACTTAGAGCCAAGTCCCATGCAACCCTACAGGCCATAGGCAGGGTGCATGGAACAAGTGACATGTGGACTGTTGTCCTGGCTGTTGAAAGAACCCATTTGTGGGCAGTTACCTCACCTCAGTCATGTGATATTACACCGGTCTTTCTTTGTAAGAGAGAAGCAAACTGTATCCTATAAACTCATGACTTTTTGTGACTGAAAAACAAAGCTGGTGTTTTCACCAGCTCAAGCTGGAGTGCTGTCAGTGTCCTTCACATTCAACCTGCTGAGAAACATCCCCTAACACCAACCATCTCACGGGTGACTTGTTTCTCTTGCTGTCTCCGTGTGCTGCTGGTTCCAGACAGTGTTTCCTCACCAGGACACCCCTAATGCCACCACCTCCTCTCGGCAGGCCCTTGGCTTCGCTGCCAAGCCACGACACAGCTGTCACTGCAGCTCTACCCCTCCCAGACAAGCCTGTTAAGCCAACTTTTGCTTTGAAATATGCTAGTCCTTGAGAAAAGCCTCTGTAGTCTGAACTGCTGGTGTAAGGATACTTCAGGAGAATCTGGGCTCCTAGATCCAGAGTCACGTTCACCAGACATTAAGCCTCAGAATTTAAGACTGTAGGAATTACATTTATTGAGAAACAAGTATATAACGTGCCATTTCCAAATGTGAGTCACATAAACCAGAACCTTGCATAGGCATCTGAGAGCAAAGGCATAGAAAATGAAAGAAATCTTTGGAAATACATTCCAGCGATATTTTACATCGCATGTGACCAAATCTTCAACCTATGTGAATTTGAAGTCTTAAAGAGATATTTGCATCACTTGCCTAGCTAAGCATTAGCCTTATATTAACTAAATTGGTTAGTTTCATCTGAAGACCTTTCATATTGTGGACCCTTGTGGGAAGTTACTTGAGCATGAGGTGGTGCTCAGTTTAACACCAGCAAGGCAGAAAAGCAAACAAGCTAAAATCAAAAGCAAGTCGAACAGTGAGCAGAAGTGTGACCGTGTGACCGTGGTTATTACAGATATCATTGCTATAGGAAGAGAAAATATAGGAGGTGGGATTTGGAAACAAAGACAGTTGAGAAAAAAAAAGCATTAAAAATATTCTTTTAGTAGTATAAATAGATTGTGGCTTTTTATTTCCTGGCCATTGCAGCCTTTCTCGATGGTTCTTTCTTCCTTTTCCAGCTGATAGCTGTGAATAATGTTTTTTAAATGTAATATTAAAATTGCATTAAGAAATTTTCAGTGTTTCATATTTTAAACCTACAAATTGCCTGGTATCTGAACACTGCTGGCCTTGAGCAAGACCTGAAAAATCTCTGTGGGCTTTGGGGAAGGTAACTGGAAAATATATTGGATTCTGCAACCTAAATCATTGTTGTTGGGGTTATTTTTCTTTTCCCTAGCACAAAATGAGATCCACCCAAGTTTGCTTTTGGAGGAAAGAGACATAAGATGAGAAATATATCTGTACAGTTCCAGAGATGGAGATGTACAGAGGAGAAGGAATGGCTCAGAGGAGTCAGGGAGGTGTCTCATTACTTCTCCCAGGCTCAAGCCCTTCACTGTCAGAGCTTCTCATTACTCACCAACTCTGCAGCACTGTTCCCTGATGTCTCTAAAAAAGCAAGGAATGGAGCTGTGAATTTAAAATGGAGTCTAAGGAGAAACTTCATACCTATGCTGGGATATTTAAAGAGAGGAAGACTGACATTTTGTGCCATAGTTGGTTGCTTTCCTATAGTTATACTGTGAGACTAATAAACACCTTTTTTTTTTTTTTTTTTTGCTATGTACAGTGTTTTACCATACAAAATATTTTTTTCTAAAACAACAAGCAAAAGGCTAAATGCAGATTAAATTTCTATTACAATACCGCTGGGAATCACCACTAATCTATGACCAGAACAGCAGACAAATGATTTGAGAAGACAGTGCCTGTGTCCATCTGTCCTAGATACAAAGCTATCCACAGTTACTATAGTCTGCAATTCCAAGTTTTCCAGGCATTGCCAAGTAGACTGTGCACATTAACAGTGCACAGACCGTGTGAATGATAACCTTTGACTTCTTATTTTAACAAGCCCAACCTTTGGCAAAAGTCTGCAAAGAAGTGAGGGAGAGGAGACAGGGAAGAGGAGGAACAGTCTTGCCCTGTGGACTCATAACCTCGGAGTCAAGCACTTAATGTAAATGCAGATTTCAAATTTGCAGTGTTAAGAAATACGAGGAACATTAAGTAAAAAGTGAAAGATAAACTGATACAATTCTGCAAAACAGAATGCTTTATATAGGAAGAATGAATGCCACATTTTAGAATAAAAGCCTTAAAAGCAACATGCAGTGGTGTGGCCTCTCTATCTTCCAACTGATGGAGTAGTGCACTCGCAAGAAATGTTACAGGCCACTGCCAAATATATTCATAGCAAGCGCTCCGTGAACGTTTGTGCAGGATGCAGTTGTGTCTTTTTAAACAACCAGTGCTTGCCTTTGGGAACACAAAAGCTCTTTGTTGCTGTTGCATTATCCTAATTACAACACTCGCATTTCCTTTTGTTTTTAGAACATATCTGCTTAGTGGGCCTGGGATTCAGGCCAGTTTGGAGGCAATTTACATCATCTACTACACAGTATTTAGTCGCCTAGAGTGTCTTGGTAGGACCTAGACCATCTAGGAGACTTCAGTTCTTTTTCCATAATTGGGAAACATTGGTGCCTTTGTAGGACAATTCAGATCAGTTATGGTTGGAAAAGACCTCTGAGATCATCAGCTCCACCTGTCAGCTCCCCAAGATCACACATGTTAAACTATGTCACTAAGCCCCTCATCTGCACGTTTCTCAAACACTGTCAGGGATGGTGACTCCACCACTTCCCTGGGCAGCCTGTTCCACTTACAGAATCACAGAATCCTGAAGAATCCTTCAGGCTGTGTATAACTGTATTGCCACTTCTGTCTGGAAAAATCAACACACACAGAGCAAGAGGAGTGTTTCCATTAACTCCAATGAATGCAGAAATTCATCCTTAGGGTCCACTTCTGGTGTGATTGGTCCAACTACCTGTGTGATCCTGGCCAGTTATTCAACTTCTTTTTGCTGCAGGGTACTGATCTGTATCTGTAGTATAGCATTACTAGGATAATGTGAAGTCTGTTTAGTTAATTAATATTTCCTGTGTTTTGAGAGTAGGCTGCTGTAATTTCAGTTCTAGAAATTACTGTCATTAATGCTAAATAATGTGCAAAACAGTTACAACTGTGAGCACATTTGTGTATACCCTTCCTCTGCTGAAATCTGCTGCAGCCCTGTTCTCAGTCAGGAATTAGCTTGAGCGTGGATGTCCCTCCAGAGCACTGGCACTCCTGAACAGACAGAGCTGCTGTGCAAGACTGAGCAAGAAGGATGTTTGGCACCGTGTATCTGATACACCTGACAGCACAGAAATGGTATCTTGTGTCTCCTGCTAACCATCTGTCAGCATTTCCTCTTACAGTTCCTTAACTCATCTGTCATCATCTGCTCTGGGATGAAGACTAGCAGACAGGCACTCGCCAAAAGGTGCTCTTATTTTTTGATAGGATAAAATGACTAGTACGTTTGTCTACTTCTAAGTTACTGGGGAATCCTAAATGAACCTACGAGTGCATATATTCGCTCCTAATAAAGGAAAATCTGCTCCTAAAGAGGAAATAAGTACATTTTTATAGGAAGTATTCTACGGCGCAGTTGCCAAATGGTTTTTTCTGATTAAAGATGCAAGCTGCCGTGTTTTGCAATAGATCACTGGGCTATTTGGTAAAATGCAATATAAAATGTCTATCGGTGAAGTAAAAAACTATAGCTTGCACTACCAAAGGTGTCTTCACCAACTTTATTTTGACAAACTTTAATTCTCTTTTAACTACTCATACTCCTTGGATTTATTCCATTCACGTAAACTGGCTTATTTTAAATGACATAAAGGAATGTCTTTAGTAGAGTCTTTATGATTTACAGCCAAGTCCCAGTCCAGAAACCCAAGAGAAGCAGCAGCTTTTCTGTCTTCTCCGTCACCAGCAGGTAGCAGTCAGGTTTTGGGTTTCTGTCACAGTCCTCTCCGTCAGCCACAGAGGCAAACCAACTGGCTGTGGGTTTTTCAGCAAAATGCACTGGTGCTCTCCGTGACACTGCTGGGAATATCCCTGTTTATAGGGCACGATAGATCTTGTGTGCCATGAGGATCTGGTTTGCACATACATAATACCAGTAACCACACTGGGTGCTTGCTGTGGGAAGCAGGGCCTTGGCATGACAGAACTGATGCAGAAACTGCTCGGAAAGCGCAGTTGCTCCTTGGAGGTTTCTGCTTTGTTTTCAATGAATGGGGGCTTTTAGTCAGTCAGAAACATAGCAAATTCGAGAGAGGTGATTTTTTTGTCAGACCCTTTGTCAGGTAAATCTGTGCTGTTGTCATAGTGGAGAAATTATTTGTACTGACACAAGAATTGGTAATTGACATAAACACAGCTGGAAATGTAATACAAACAATGTTCAAAATATTCTGTTAGCACTAGAAATAGAAGTCCTTTAGTTTCTCATCGTGTAAATCATTCTCTGGTGCAATGTAAGAGTAAGAACTCAATTTTCTTCTGTCATTGCTGAACCTTTAGAGATCCTTGAAACTACGTGGGGAGGGAGGACAGGGCTTGTTTGCTTTGACTTTAAGTAGAAAAAATTGTGTTTCAGTTTTGTCTGAAAATATAACATATATATATACATATATATATATATTGCATTTAATATAAAAAGCATGAAGGAATTGGTTTTACAACAAAGAGTAAAAAGAAAATTATTGCAAGTTATTTGCCTTTATAGCAGTTATGTACTCCAGAAATCACATCCCCTTATCTGATCACAGGTTGGTACAATACAGGGGAAACTGGGGTTAAGTAAACAGCTGAAGCAAGATTAAAGTCTCATTACAGATCAATGTTTTCGTAGTCAAAAACATGAAAAAAAAATGGTTTAAGCAGTATTTCCTAGTAGTATTCCTTTTTTTGTCCCTTAATTTTCTTTAAACAATTGATGTTCCTATTTGTAACTGGAAGTATTTCAATATACCATACAAATGACAGAAACTAAAAGAATTAGAGCTCTGTGTTTGCAAATGAACTGTCAAATGTGAAAGAAATATTGGTGTGGATGAATTGAAGTAGTTGCAGGATGGGAATCACTGAATCTTAAAGATGTTTTCTTTTTAAGATGTTTGAAATCCTTCAAATAAAACTGAAACAAGTAATGACTACGGTTGTTTCACTATAGGAAGAAATATTAAAATTCTTTTTGAGAAGGACAAAAAGCAAACAGAAAAAGTAGAAAGGAAAGGCTTTTCACTGCTGAAAGGAAAGGCTTTTCACTGCTATTAAACAGATATTCTGGAGTCTCTGTTGGCAAGTACTCAGCTGCCAACACATTATCTGACATTGGTGTACAAAATGCAGGGTCTGAAACACAGTCCCACTGAGCATTAAAGACTACTGTTTTCATTCCCTAACCTTCCCTGTTTGCTCTGACTGTAAGTGCTGAAGATGATACACTTACACGTGACCACCCTCAGTAAATGTGTGCAGCACTAACACAATTGTGCAAACAAGCACAGACTCAAATACTTACTGGAATTATATATTTTAAGTAAGTTGTTCGGCGCAGATGACAAAATAACCTTTAAAACTTCCCAGATAGATAAATACTTTTCTTTCTCTCTACACATGCACACACACACGCACACACACACAGAGAGAAACTGAGTTACAAAGCAGCATGACAGAAGGCCAGTCCAGAAATCCAAAGAAAAATCTGGTACTTGCATGTCTTGCAGTCCAGCTAAGCAGCATCTGAGAGAACAAAAATATAAGGGGCATTTTAAACTCTTATTTTGTAGCTCTCATTTTGAATGAAAGGCAAAATCCTAAAATAGCATAAATGAGCAGTGTGTTCCAGGTTTGAAACACAGGACGTATTGCAGTTTTTCTCCCCTATTGCTTTAGCATTTGTAACATGTACACAAAATTATCACCTGTACTGGTGATAATTGTATTTCCAGTGCAGCCTTTAGGGTACAGAAGATGAAACTCAACGAATCGTGGAGGGTGGAGAGGAGTCTGCAGTGTTTTTTGTCAGAAGAGCAGAGCAGCAAGGGAAGCTTAGCATGCAGCTATTGATGAGACATCCTGATGGTAGGAAATGAAAAATGCAGCATAGCAAATTGAGTCTAGCTGCACAGAGGCACTGGAAGTGTTAGGCTTTCAGTGTCTGGGCCCAGTTCTTTTGGAGTCTGCATAATTCCGTCTTACAATTTATCAATACCAGCAGTTTGTATTTCTCTTGGTCAAGTCAAATGGGATATATATTCCATCTTTAGATTTAGGAGGGGCTTTACATTCTCTTTGTGTACAAATAAGCAAGTTATTGAATTTTCAATAGGAGTTTCAGACAAAAACAAAAGGATTAAGAAAAAGCTGGGGAAGTCTCTACAGCAGCTGAGCAGGCCTTGATTTCATGCTGGGCTAATAGAGGAACTGCTTTAGGGATAAATAAATGGATTTTGGCCTCTAGAAATGTTATTTTCTGTAATGATAAGAAGAGTAAAGGAATCAGCTAAAACTCAATATTTACCTTGGGTTCCAGGACGCAAGTTTTCCTCTGGAACTTGTCCTGGGTCTGTAAAGCTCTGCATCTGCCTGTGATTTTGCAGAAATAGGAGCGGGTCGGTCTGCCTGGGTGGAGGGAGGATTCAAGGAGCCCCGGTAGGTCACGGTGTGCAGCCCTTCAGCACAGCAGCAGCCACAGACTGTCCCTTAGTCCCCAGGCCACCTTGCACCAACCCCAGCGTCTCCCGCCAGGCACCCCCGGACGTGCTCAGGGGTTCCTGGAGACGGCGAGCAGAGCTCCTGCGGAGCAGGGATCATGCAGGGAGCGCGGAGGGAGCGACGCGCCAGCAGCATCCCGGAGCATCGTGCACTTTTAGCTGTCTTATCCCATCCTGCAAGTCGGAGTCTTTCAAATACCGCTTTCTTATTAGTGTTAGCAGAAGTGAACTCAGTCGTGTGCAAATGAGTGACGCCTCCACATGTTCACCATAAAATATCTGTGGCCCTCAGGAGTGCTACGGAGGTCTGGTGGACCCACAGCAGAACCCACAGCAGCACCAGCAGTTGAAGGGTTGCAGTCTGAGGGCAGTGGGAGATAAAATCTGTTTTCTGCAGGGGAGCGACTACTTTTGTTAACTCAGTAATGGTTTCACGAATTGCTATTATTTAGTCTTTGATAATGATGGGCCTGTCTCCGTACCTGCAGCTGCTAACCGGCCTGCTGGATCAAGGGCTTTGAAGTGCAAATGCTGCAGACAGACAAATGTCAACTGTCTGGAAGCTTTCCATGTGGAAAACTCCAGGAGCACCCCTGACTGGTAGGATGTTTTGATTTGAGTGGGAATGCCTTTCAAGAAAAAGCAGGTATTTGTGCTTCAACTGTTAAAAAAAAAAAGCTGCAGGTGCAGAACTTCTTAATCCCAGTTCTGCTCTCCATGCAAGAGAATTTAAGCATTAACTGTCATAACTGTCACGGACAATTAACACAACCCCATAACCTGGGGTGGTAAGCTTTTCTCAGAGCGCTGGATGCAGTGTAGGAGCAGATGGATGAGTCCACATCAACATGCTCTGAGCAGAAGTTGCTGTTTTTCAAGATGACGTCAGTGACCAGGGAGTCTCCCGTCACAGGAGCTCTCTTTACAGGACAAGCAGCTTCTCTCCATCTAAGCCCTCAGTGCCCTTCTGCCTGCCCCCCATCCACAGAGATCTGGCTGCCCCCCATCTCTTTCCTCGCCCTTATCTTCTTGGTGGAATACATTAAAGAGGATTGAGAAGTCTGCAAGAAGGCTGACTTTAATTATCCCAATATATGCTTCTCCTTTTGTTTCATTTCTGGAACATTTCTGCTTCATTTGGCAGGAAGGCCATGCTTGGTTTTCTCCCAATGTACGTTTCCAAGCTATGTGAACTTGAATTTGGGGTTGAAGGGGCGGGAAACCCAGTTCCTTACACAGTCATTGTTGTTTGTAGGATTTTCCATTGAAGAACCTTCTTCATGTGGCATTTTCAGACAGCATTAGATATTGCCATATTTGGAAGAGGGGATCCTTAAGCACCGGTTATTTTTAGGCTTTGTACTGTTACTTGTTTGACAAGGTCGGGTTTTTTTTGGATGTAATCCTCTGAATTCTGGTTTGGCTATGAATGGAAGCTGCTTTCGCAAACCCTCTGCAAAGTGCAGTTGGAAAGACTTACACCGTATCTTGACACTTCATCAATTAAAATAGCATTTATGTTTCTGTGGGGGTTGTCTGGTAGTACCCTCTGCAGTAGCAAGTTAAACTGATTTATTGATAAAGTGTTACATGTGGTCTGAACTTCTCCCTCCACAGCTTTTTCCTTTCACCTCCTCCCCTCAGGATTTTAGCAAGGGCATAGATTTGTCGCAATAAAATCACATGGTTAGCTCTTTCTAGTTCATCAAAATCCATTTGCAAGTTTCTGTTTTGACCGGAACTGCCAGAAACACACAGCTAAATTGCAGATCAGTAAGTGAAACTTTGAGTCTGTTTTTAAGGCGGATTATTACTAATTCCTTTACAAACTGGACATTTTTTACTAAACCCGGTCTTTAAGTAGAAGTTCAAAGCACTTTCTTACCCTTTGTGAGTTGCTGAAATGCTTGAGACAGTTCACCAAGTTATGTACTCTTGAAATTATCAGAACATTAATTTCAATTGTGGCCAACCTGTTGAGGAGATCTATTACCAACTAAGTACTGTGTACTAGAAATTCAGCCATTCTTTCACAGGTGTCTAAGGAAAGATGATACTTTAAAACTTTCTGTTTCTTTGGGCAGAATATACTTAGATAAAAAGTTAAATTGTGGGGAATTGAGTAAGGATTTACTGTCCATGGCATGGCATGCAAGTGGGGCAAGTAAGGTGTCTGTAGTTACCCAGGAATGAACATTTAAGTAATGATAATCTCCAAGAGTGGATGCTCATTGCCTGTGCACACCGCTTTCAGCGTCCTTCATCTACAGAAGTGCAAAGGAAATAGAAGAAAGCAAACTTTCTGATACCAGCTCTGCATGAAAACCAGGTTAACCTTTAAACTCAGATTTCAAAAAACATAGCTTTTCTCCCTCTTCATGCAGGTAAAGGTAGGGAGATGTAGAATCTTACTGGCCTCTTGGATCATGCTCTGAAGAGAACAGGAAAGCATCCACATGCTTCTTACACTCAAGACAGTGAAGACAGCACAGCAGTTATAAATGGCACAGTCTAATCCTTCATAAGTCAAGTGACTCAGTTGCCTTCAATATATGTTTGTGTGTTATTTGAGTAATATATAACCCTTTTCTGGTGCTTCATATCTTCCAACATTGTGTCAAATGAGATGACTGGGCAAACAAAGGCAACTGTGCACCCTCTGTTCTGGTACATGTTCCTCATGGTAAGGCAGTGTTACTCATTTCTTCTTCTGTAGAAAAGCAGTGAACAGATTCAGTGAACAAAATAGATACAGTCTTGGTTGTTTCTGGCAACTTTTTAAGCTTTGAACCAAAGCAAGTAATCGGAAAAGAAGTGTTTGTCGTTAGGATGAGACTGGTATTACTCCATGATGAAAGGCAAGGTTTTATGCTATAACTGCAACCATTCTGTTTGTGCCTTGCAGTGAGCCACCTCTATGGATTTGGCCTGATGGATGCTGAAGCAATGGTGCTAGAAGCGGAAAAGTGGACGACAGTCCCTCCACAGCATATGTGTGTGGAGAACACGGATCGACAAATCAAGTAATACCCGCTGCCAAAACTCTTGTTGGCATAAACTTATGAAAAGAAATTGGGTATAATTTACTCCTCCCTTGCATTGTGCTAAATTTCGAAGGCTACGCTGGGGAGCTCTCACCTTCGGACATGTCAGGTCCTGTGCCTGTAAAGATTGCTTCCTGTAATTCTCAGAAAAAGATCTGATTTAAAGAATACCCTAAAACTTGCCAGTCTAAAATAAATAAGTAAGTCAGGCTGGGTGGTGATTGACACTGGTAGAGGTGATGCACAGAAGAACAAGAATGTCTAGATGAGTGTACTGCAGTCACCTTGGAAGATGAGTACAAACTCCAGTGTCTTTTCATTAAAATCTTACTTTATGCTATTTCTCTACTGACAGCCTCAGGAAGGTCTCTAGTTCAGAGGCTAAAGCTAAACGACCTCCTGCTTGCTCAGAGAGGGTCTCTGTGGAACCAGGCATCAGAGCAAAATTTGGCATGCACAATCTGTGCATACAGGGGGAGCATCAGTCATAAGGCACATTTCCAAAGCAGTAAAATCACTGAGGAACATTTTTATTTAATAGATATACGGAGATGCTACGTGCAAAATTACTATAGTCTGCTTGGAAGTTATGCTAGTTTAAACCAGCTGAGTCAGATACTGTTTGCCTATTTGCAACAGTTAATATGTAATACTTGCTATTACTTAAGCAAGGTTTATGGATATGCCAGGCATTTCCTGGAACTTAATGACCAGCTGTGATCCCATGACAATCCCAACAATTCTTTGCTGGCCACTAATCCACAAAAAATGCTCTGCCCCAAAGGTTTATTGCTATTACGTTTTTTCGCTGTCCTCTTTTACTATGTGTACATGTCAGTATTTGCCTTAATAGAAAGCCAGATATTTGGCAATGACTGCAGTAAAATAATTACCCTTTGGTGATAGTTTCAGCTAGGAAATAAATGCTAAAAATAAGGATTGCAGGCGATTGACTTCTCAGAAGTAGTGGTCTGACACTGGCATTCGCTGTTAAGCAAAAGTGATTCGATTGTTTTCGCAGAACAAGTGAAAAACATTGACGCTGTCTTTATGTTTGTATTATAGAACTATACGACCTGACAGTGTCGTCCGTTCCATTTACAAAGCCACGGGCTGCTCTGACAACCCCAACCACCACGTGATCTACTTGGAGCACGTGGTTGTGCGCATCACGATCACCCACCCTCGACGTGGAGACCTGGCCATTTACCTGACCTCCCCTTCAGGAACCAGGTCACAGCTGTTGGCCAACAGGTACAGTACAGCAGCCCAACCTCGTGGTGTCGTCAGTGTGCACCGAGACTGCAGCAGCAGCAAAGAGTAGCCAAGTCATTACAGTAGGTTCACTGGCAGGTGCAGGATCCATATTATTTTTCTGAGAGAAATGGGGAAACTGGAGTATAAAAGTAACTGAAAGACAGCAATCTCTATTAGAAGAAGAATAGTTTGTAAAACTCTTGAGGATTATCATCTTTAAAACTAAGATTAGTCAGTTTTGATAGTTTTCTGTGGCTCCCCAAGTATTAAAAGGCTGAGCAGTGCAAAGAAATTAATGACAGGCTGAATATCGCAGAAAGAAACTGAAGCTGAATGGAGATGTGTTTCTTCATACCATTTTTTTCATTCCCCTCCTTTCTTATGCTTTTGTCCACTTGTAATAAAGATCAGACAAAGTTGTAATCCTCTCTAATTATTATTTTTAGGCTTTCCATGGAGAACTCTTGGCAGAAGAGTGCTGAAAAGTTGTATTGGCACTTCAAAAAGAATAGCTCCATCTACAAACTGCCTATTAAAATGTAAAAAAGCCTTCCGTTTCCTGCTTCCCACAGATCTGTGATATATACTTGCTCTTAGTCATCATCATACTCCTCTTAACAGGAGCCACTAACAAATATATATCCCTTAATGTCACCTCTACATTATGTTCTTGATAATCTTAGTCTACATGATGTTTCTTTTTTTTTTCCAGTTGGACTGAGACAAGTATCTCTTTATCCAGCACATTTCTAATATTAGTGCAATTTTAGGCCTTAGAAATTGCTAGCATTCGTCCTCATCAAATTGAAAGGTATTCCTGTTTTTTTGGTGGAGGTTAAGAAATTTTTGAAGAAACCAGCAATCAAGGCAAAATACGAGCAATCAAGGTCTGCAGCGTATGAGAGACTTCGTCAAACTCCACCCTAGTTCCCAATGTGCAAATAGTTAACAGTGATAAGCGATGCTTGTATAAGCAAAGTACTTCTCCAGCAGGTTAGACAACTCTTCTTCCTACAGGGGCCATAGTATGATAAATAATGTTTTTGCTGTGCTGACTGGTAGGTTTAGATAATTGCAGTTCTGCTGGGCCACTCAATGGCTTCCCACCCAAAAGCTGACACCAGTGCAGCATGTCTCACTGGCAGAAAAACATACCTGTTTTGGACAACTCTGCTGCCTTCCAGCTCAAGCCTTCACCAAAGGTAATATCCCCAGTCCTAGTCTTCAAAGTGTTCTATGAAGTGGGACTAGCCCGCCTCACCATCTCATCCTCCCCAAGCTGGCTTGGTGGCCGTATCTTGCACACCTACTGGTCCCCTAGCCGTGACAGGACCTACCTCTCCTCTTGGGCTTAAGGACCTGTTACAGAGAAGGGGAGAATTCAAGAGGATTTTGTTCTGATTGAAGGAACAGGACCCACGTTTTCATCAGAGATAAGCTTAACTTCAAAGAAAAGGAATATATTTTGTAAATATTCTTCAAGCCATACACATTAGCACATTAAATGGAGGCAAAGTTTTTCTGGAGTTTTTACCCACCTAGTCTGTCTCCTGTATTTCATTACCAGGGTTGTCAGTGCCTTATACTTAAAACATATGTGCCTGCACATCTACCTACATTCTTACTGCACTGAACAGCTTACCCCTCCCTAACCACAGGCAGACACCTAACCTCTAAACAGTTATGAATCAGGCTTTTGTTTTCTCTCTGGAAGAATCCTGCTTTAGTTTTCTGTTTTGTTTTCATGCAGCAGTTCTTCAAAATGAAGAAATCTAAAAGTCCTCCACTAGGTATCCAAACAAAACAAGCTCGTGTAAACCCAGTGGTCTTAACACAGCTAACTTCTGGCTCTAGCCTTTCATGTCTTGCAGTTGACTCACAGCAAGTGGGAGATAAAGACATTCCAGTATTCACAGTTCACCTCTGGTGATGACTAGTACGTGGAGAAGGTACAAAGTTTAATTCAATCAGTCTCTTTGTAACCGCTGTTCCTTAAAAGGTAATTGTTTTCTGTGCCTGTGATAGAGAGAAAAAGCAAATGTATATGTTAAAATATGAGATGTTCATCTCTTTTTTTATCCTGTACCGGAAGAAGTATACGCAGAAAACAAAGAAACCTGAAATGCCTCTTGGTATTTTACCTTTTTCCAAAAGCAAGTTCTTCAAATGAAAGAGCAAATGCTCTGGTCACACCAGGAGTTACTTCCCCATGCAAGCTTCAGAGGTATTCAGACTTGTCAGTCATACTTGGCTGGTGCCAACTCACAGCTCTGGGGTACTAATGTTAAGGAATACATGAATTTTGGAAAAATCTAGGTGTGAGATTTGCTACAGCCTTCACAGGCCCTGTTGCAGGATAAAGTGATGTACATGGACACAACAATTTTCAAAGCAACATTTCAAGACTTGTTTTATTTGGACTTTCTGTAGGAAATCTTACATCTTACTGGTCTTGGAATTAGTGTACTGAGTGCTGTTGGATGTGTATTTTTTAGCATTATGCTATTTAATATGAAAACCAGAGAGTTGTTTATCATTAACATGAGAATTTATTTGGTTTTGAGGCATTTAACGTTTAAAGTGTTAATCATGAGGGCATCCAAATAAAGGCATTCAAGTACAGGTAGCATTCAAGCATGTCTTGACAGCAAAGGGTCTGGGGTTTTTTGGATTTTGGGTTTTTTTTTTTTTTTTTTCTATAGTAAAAGCTCCCAGAGGCTGCTGTGCATTGCTGCTACCTGACTGAGATGCTTTTCTCAGAAATGCAAGACCTTTTAATGCACACATACTTGATTAATAGCAGCAATACCAGCTGTTTTTACTGAACCCAGGGAAAACCTCATTGCTTTACCATTACTCATCTGGGTTTAATTCAAAACAGTTTGCTGGTAAAGTATCTTGAAGTGCAAAAGGGTCTATTTTACACATGTGCAGTTCTTCTCCACCAGTTCTGGAAGAAGAGTCGTTGCGTAGTTCCTGGTGCAGGGACGAGTAGGTCTCACAGGCAATATCTGGCTTTTTTCCTTACATATTTTGTTCTTAATATTGGCATTCCCTAAAATGACTTCAGTAAGAAAACTTGTTAGTCAGAGGCGGTGTGGATTCCTTTGCAGGCATTTGGTGGATTACACTGTCACTGGCTTGAGCCTCATGTGCATTCTTCAAAAACTGCATTACAGGGAACATCTGCTTTGTTGTTTGGAAAGTACTAAACATGATTACATTGGATGTACTGCAACAGAGGAAAATACAGGCTTGGAAAGTACTGGCTGGTGTGAGGATGAGGCTTAGTCAGTCAAAATGACTACAGTTAAGTCCAAATGGGAACAGTATCCCCCTTTTAAAAACAATTGGCCATTGGATTTGGCAGCATATGTTTCAGAGTATTTTGAGACATACCAAGATCTGTTCTAGCAGACACTCAATACAGGGGGCCATGAAGGAACAGCTAAATAGAAAGAGGATAGAAGAGGCAAACTCGACACTCATCTGTCTCCCGCCGAAGTCAGGGCTTTTTTAAATATTGTCCTTTAAATTTAAAGCAGCTGCTGCCATTTGAACTGCGTAACTGAAATTTTTTAACCACGTGGTGGCAAGTTTCCAGGCCACTAGCTTCCTTTGCTTACATGGCACTGACATTAATAATACCTCTGTTCGGCAACAGAAGGAAGTATTTTCAATACCATCTTTTTTTTCCTGTAATGAAATCTTTGATAATCAGTAAAGTTTAATAATATCCCTCCTCCTCCTACATCAAAAGTGAGATACTCTCATCTAATTTCACTTCCCAGATCACATTGTAAAACCTGTAGACGATCAGAAGTAGAGAAAACTGTTTCCTTACAGGAGATGATTTTGATTTCTGAGTTCTGATATTTTTTATTACAGTTTGCACATCAAATTCCAACAACAAAAATTACATTTTAAGGGTAAAAAGAAAAGGATAAGGTCAGCCTTTGTTCTGAGTCTGTGTGTTCCAGGTAACTGAAAATTTACTTATGACATTATTAAATCCAGAATGAGCAAACAATGATCCTTGTGCTGTGTACACAGGATGAAGCGGTTCTTGGAAAACTGTTTTCTCCCAAATCAAACTTAGTATGTTCAGTTTTGTTCCTTGCTTGCCATAGTCTTTTCTTTTATTGAATAGACATCCCACTATCCTTCTTTCCACCCCCTATTCTTTGCAGTCCTACAATTTCAGTGTCTGTGTCTCCAAAAGAGAATGAGTAGTTCTTTTGTTAAACCCTGTCATTATTAGTGTCAGACAGACTGAGGAGCTCTGCGGATTCTTGATATAGCACCAAAAACAAAACAGTAAATAGTTTTTTATATCAAAAAGGAAATGTTATTTTTGATTTTCCCAGCTCAGAAAAAGCAGGAAAGACCAGGTTTATGTGCAAAGATAAATGTGGAAAAATAATTAAGTGCAATATATCTGAGATCTAGAATGACACATGCCTTCTTTTGAGGACTGGCAACAGTAAAGAATGAATCAGGGAGATGTGCAGAATAGGTATATATTGGCTTTTAGAATTCAATACGTCACGTTGAATTGTGGTGGAAAGTTGGCATCCAAAATTAACAGTTTTAATTAATTTTCCATAGTAGAAGTGAGAGTGAAGAGAAATGGATAAAGACAGATTTAGGATCCGGCTAAATGTTTCAAATCATGGGTTTTGTATTGATCTAAAAAGAAAGAGAGGAGTTATGTAAAACAGATGAGAGGAAGAACACCCATGATTTCTGCTTTTCAAGATAAATTTGCTCCAGGTACTGTGACAAGGATGAGTGGGCCTTTTTCTAGCTTTATAGAAGCTATTTCAAGCTGGGCCTGGCTCAGTCTTAGTATAATAATACTTACCACATTGAGTTGTGGCAGGAATTAATTTGATGATTGTGTGCAGAACAGTAACTCTCCCCTACTGTCCTTACCTTAATCAGAGATTCCTTTTCAGACCTAAATGACTGATGATTCGAAAAAGTGTACATATATGGCACCACATTCAGTCATGCCCTTACCTTAGGATTTACGTCTGTTTAAACTGAGATTCTTGAAGATTTACTGCAATTCAGAAGTAAAAAATTGCAGCTTTAAAGCTACTGTGAACCACACAGCTGGCTGACCAGCACAGTGTATGGAGCTTATCAACCTGACATGCCTTTGGGTGGAAACAGATCATTTCATTCTGATATGTCTAGTCTTTGGGGACAAGCTCTCCATATTCAAAGTTGATGGTTGCTGCACTCAACACTATTTCAGGCTCTACGGCCCTGTGCCTTGCTGTTCCCACTGCTGTTCCCCTAGGCAAATTTTTCATGCTTAGGTTGAGCTCAAACTGAGATCTGGATTGCTTCATAAAATTAAATGTGATAACCAAATCCAAAAGGCATTTTTAAAAACAGACACATATGCATAGCTTTCAAGTACTTTTATTTTTTTAGATCTAGAAGATCTTTTGTATCTCTAGAAGTTTCAGACATCTGCCACAGGGAGGGGAGAAAGCTTCTGAAGCGCCTGTCTCGCCACAAACTATTTCGTGGAAGCGTTCATCTCCTGAATACTTCAGTGTAAATATGCATGTCTGACTGCATGGGCTAATCAGTCCGGGCTG